>ML662918.1:2952076-3019989 GCA_007570785.1 Antilocapra americana
ACTCCTGCAGCTCCATTCTAGAAAAATAAACGACTCAGTCAAAAAGTAGGCCAAAGAACTTAACAGACATTTCTCCAAAGAAGACATAAAAATGGCTAACAAACACATTTATAATATTTTAATTGAATTTTCTGATTACAGCAATGCTTATAGCAGAAAATAAAAAAAAACGATTGAACAATGCTAAACATCCAAACACTGGAGTGTGGTAGTAACTTTTCTAATATCTTAAAGCTAAAACCATTAAATTGACCCAGAGGCCATAGCAAAACATAGTTGTTAAGAATCGCAACTTTATTTTTTTTTTACCTTCTTTAAAAAAAAAACAACTTTTTATTTTGTATTGGGGTATAGCTGATTAATGGAGAAGGCAACGGCAACCCATTCAAGTACTCTGGCCTGGAAAATCCCATGGAGGAATGAGCCTGGTAGGCTGCAATCCATGGGGTCACTAAGAGTCGGACATGACTGAATGACTTCCTTTCACTTTTTACTTTCATGCATTGGAGAAGGAAATGGCAACCCACTCCAGTGTTCTTGCCTGGAGAATCCCAGGGACGGGGGAGCCTGGTGGGCTGCAGTCTATGGGGTCGCACAGAGTCAGACATGACTGAAGCGACTTAGCAGCAGCAGCAGCAGCATAGCTGATTAACAGTGTTGTGATAGTTTCAGGTAAACAGACAACAGACTCAGCCATACATTTACATGTATTCATTCTCCCCCAAATCCAGGCTCCCACATAACATTGAGCAGAGTTCAATGTGCTATACAGTAGGTCCATGTTGGTTATCCATTTGAAATATAGCAGCATGTACGTGTACATCCCAAACTCCCTAACTATCCCTTCCCCCATCAACCTCAACCTTGAAGAACCATGACTTTAGATATAAGAAAATTGGGTACAATTCTTACCTTGCACAATTCACTTCACTTCTTTGTCCCCCAGATGCCTTGTTTGTAAAAAGTAATTCTAATGTATTTCAAATACTTGTTGTTAAGATTAATTTATTTCATTCATTAATTTAACAAATGTATTGAATGGCTACCAACTCCTATTGTAGGTCAGTAGTTCTTAAAGTGTAAAGGCCAGAGCAGCAGCATCACCTAGTAACTTGTTAAAATTGCAAATTTTCACCTCTCACTCCAGACTCAATCAGAGCTCTGAGGGTAGGGCTCAACCGTCTGTGTCTACAAGTCTGCCAAGTAATTATGATATGCTCTAAGGCATAAAAAGCACTGCTTTAGGCATTCGAGTTGTAAGAAGTGCTCAATCAGGACAGACCTGAGAACCAATAAAAAGTCGTTATATATTACCTTTCTCTATGCTTTTCTAAGTGGGAATTTTCCAAGCCTATTTGTAACTGGTCCACCAAACAGGATGGACTTATGCGAAGGGTGATGGAGGGGAAAAGTGGAAACAGTGACAGATTTTATTTTCTTGGGCTCCAAAATCTCTGCTGATGGTGACTGCAGCCATGAAATTAAAAGATGCTGGCTCCTTGGAAGAAAAACTATGACAAATCTAGGCAGAGTCTTAAAAAGCAGAAACACTACTTTGCCAAAAAAAAAAAAAAGTCCATCTAGTAAAAGCAACGGTTTTTCCAGTAGTCACGTATGGATGTAGAGAGTTGGAACATAAAGAGGGCTGAGCACCAATGAATTGATGCTTTTGAACTGTGGAGCTGGAGAATGGGATTGCTGGATCATACATTAATTCTATTTTTAGTTTTCTGAAGAATCCCCATATCATTTTCCACAGTGGACACACCAACTTACATTCCCACCATCAGTGTAAGAGAGTTCCTTTTTCTCCAAGAAAGGGACATCATTAAAAAAATCTACAAATAGCCAATGCTGGAGAAAGTGTGAAGAAAAGGGAACACTCCTACCCCATCCCCTCAAGTCTCAAAACGCCCCTTCCTGCCCTGCCTCTCCCCTATCACCAGCCATTAAATGCCTCCATATTGGAATAGACAATTCATTTAAAATATGTGTTTGTCTTTGTTAATGCACTGTGTGCCCTTACATGACCATCCTCCCTCTTCATTTCAAGGGTCATCTCCATTTTTATACACCACTTCCCTGTAAACAGGATATAAAAGCAGTAGATTATTTCCAAACTATTCTCAAGTCTCTGTGTTCCCTCCATGACCATTCTTCTCCAGCCTTCTCTTCTCCATCCAGAAGCCCATCATTTTTCTTCTGAGAAGTTAAAGAGGTCTCGATGAAACAGGCCCAAACCAACTTCAATCTTTGTCCTCCTTTGCCTCCACATCCTTGCATGCCATGACAAATGCAGAGTTCCTGGTCCAATTGCTTGCACAGACCTGTTTTGTTCTGAGGAAGTGTGTTTACCTCCCTCCCTCTCTTGGCCAGATGTCAGCTTCCCTCAGTGGAAAAGGGGAGTGAGTACTGTAGAAAAAAAGACCTGAACTAGAGGGACATATGCCCACCTTGGCTCCTGGTCACGGGAAGCCCTCGAATCATTACTGAGCTTGCCAACCAACACCCCCTCCACCCCACAAAAGAAAAATGCTCCAAGGGCCCCCACCCACCTCTCAACTGGCAGGCTGTGCAGCAGGAACCCCTACCTCACTCTTGCCACATACATGCTCCCCCTTCTTCCACCCATCTGTGCAGGGAGCCCCTGTCAGCACACTGCCCTGTCATTCATTCCCCTCCTCACCAATCTGAGGAACTACAAGTGGCATCATGGCCTTAGGTTGGAATTTGCCCTACTCTAGTTACTAATGAAGATCTCCATCCATTCCCCATCCCTACTTCCACCAGGCCTTGGCCTTTTCTGCTTTTCTGTCCTCTGCTTCTCCTATAACCTCCCTTCTGCCTCTTACCTTTTCCCCCAGCTATCAATGCCCACCAAGTACCTTGCTTTTGTTATGCAAGGTAGCAGGGATCTAAAGTGTGATTTTTACTAATTTTCAAGATTTTTTCTGCATAGTTTCTTTTTCAAATCATAAATACCATAAAGCTAATTTTATTTGATAAGAGGAAAGGCTTTTTTTTAGGTTATTAACATTGCACCAGCTTACTTTAGAAGCTTCAGAAAGAGCCAAGGGATTTGAAAAACATTTCAAGTTTATGTTCCTTCAAAGAGGTAATTTATTAACTTTGTAACCATAATTCACTTCTATGTAAATGATCAGGAAGGAGAGAGCTACCTTAATAGAGAATGTGGTGTCATTGTCACAATCATTAAGTAGCTATTAAAGTAGAATAAGGTTTTTGTGCCATCTCACATCCTCAACAAGCTGTATTTTTACATTTTTCTTCCCAATGTATGTGTGCTGTGCTAAATCGCTTCAGTCATGACCAACTCTTTGAGAACTCATGGACTGTAGCTTGCCAGACTCCTCTGTCCATGGGATTCTCCAGGCATGAATACTGGGGTGGGTTGCCATGCCTTCCTCCAGGGGATCTTCCAGACCCAGGAATTGAACCCACATTTCTTTATGACTCCTGCACTGGCAGGTGGGTTCTTTACCACTAGTGCCACCTGGGTATATATGTATGCAACACACATATACACATACAGCAGTCCACATGAATACATTCTTTATTAAAAGTGCAGGCCTTGTAGAGGAATAGGGTAGGGAAGGAGGTGGGAAGAAGTTCAGGATAGGAGGGGACACATGTACCAATGGCCAATTCATGTTGATGCATGGCAGAAACCATCACACTATTGCAACTATCTTCCAATTAAAATAAATAAATAATTTTTTAAAAAAGTGTAGGCCTTGGCATCAAACCTCATATAGTCTCTTACATTGCTAAACTGAGCTGGACAATCTAATACAACTCTCGAGGTTTGGCTCATCTTCACATTAAAAACATAAAGTACACAATAATAGCTATAAATAATGCTTATACATGTGGCTCTTGAAAACTACTGTCTTAGAAGTATTTAATATACCATGTACATTGACTGGATATTCACCTCTAGTCCTCAACAATGTCCTTTGAGATACATTGTATTATTGTCCCAGTTTTACAGACAGGGTAACTTAGGTATATAGTTTTTTAAGCTCACCCAGAGTGAGCACAGCTCTTAAGTGAAGAGTTGAATTTAAATCCAGATCTGTTTGACACCCCCACTTATGGTCATAGCCAATAAGCTATATTGTAGGCCCCTGAAATACTGGTGTCCCTTACAGTTCTTTTGGGCTCCCCAGGTGACTCAGTGATAAAGAATCTGTCTGCCAATGTAGGAGATGTGGGTTTAATCCCTGGGTCAGGAAGATGCCCCTGGAGAAGAAAATGGCAACCAATTCCAATATTCTCGCCTAGAAAATCCCATGGGCAGAGAAGCCTGGTGGGCTATAGTCCATGGGGTTGCACAAGAGTTGAACATGAGTGAGTGACTAAACAGCAACAGTTATTTCATTGATCTTTTTTTGTTATTCTCTAAATGTTTTTATCAGTTGCCTATTGCTACCATAACAAATTACTGCAAACTTAGTGACTTAAAATTACAGCAATGTATTCTCTTAAAGTCCTGGAGATCAGAACTCCAACTTTTCCATTTTACAGGTCTAAACTAAAGTTGTTGGCAGGACTGGTTCCTTCTGAAGGCTCTAGCTTTTGTGGGCTGCCAGATATCTTTGGCTTGTAGTTGCACCTCTACACTTTCTGCTTCCATCTTCTAAAGTCAACTCTCCCTGTGCCTCCTTTTACAAGGACACTTACAATTGCATCTTCGGGGCCACCTGAATAATCCAGGATTATCTCCCCATCTCAAGAACTTCCTAAAAACTTTTTTTCCTTTACATTATCATGTTGGTTTTGCCATACATTGACATGAATCCACCATGGGTATACATGTGTTCCCCTTCCTGAACCCCCCTCCCACCTCCCTCCCGATTCCATCCCTCTGGGTCATCCTGGTGCACCAGCCCTGAGCACCCTGTATCATGCATCAAACCTGGGCTGGTGATTCATTTCACATATGATAATTTACATGTTTCAATGCCGTTCTCCCATATCAACCCAACCCTTGCCCTCTCCCATAGAGTCCAAAAGACTGTTCTATACATCTGTGTCTCTTTTGCGGTCTCACATACAGGGTTCTCGTTACCATCTTTCTAAATTCCATATATATGCATTAGTATACTGTATTGTTGTTTTCCTCCTGGCTTACCTCACTCTGTATAATAGGCTCCAGTTTCGTCCACCTCAGTAGAACTGATTCAAATGTATTCTTTTTAATGGCTGAGTAATATTGCATTGTGTATATGTACCACAGGTTCCTTATCCATTCGTCTGCTGATGGACATCTAGGTTGTTTCCATGTCCTGGCTATTGTAAACAGTGAGACAATGAACATTGGGGTACACGTGTCTCTTTCAATTCTTGTTTCCTCAGTGTGTATGCCCAGCAGTGGGATTGCTGGGTCATACGGCAGGTCTATTTCCAGTTTTTTAAGGAATCTCCACACTGTTCTCCATAGTGGCTGTACTAGTTTGCATTCCCACCAACAGTGTAATAGGGTTCCCTTTTCTCCACATCCTCTCCGGCATTTATTGCTTGTAGACTTTTGGATAGCAGCCATTCTGACTGGTGTGAATTGGAGTATAGGTGATTATAGCTTCCCAGGTGGCATTAGCGGTAAAGAACTCGCCTGCCAATGCAGAAGACACAAGAGATGCAGGTTCGAGCCCTGAGTCGGGAAGATCCCTGGAGGAGAGCATGGCAACCCACTGGAGTATTCTTGCCTAGATAATCCCATGGACAGAGGAGCCTGGCAGACTACAGTCCATAGGGCCGCAAAGAGTCAGACACAACAGAAGTGACTTGGCATGCAAACACATAGTTGATTAACGATGTTGTGATAGTTTCAGGTGTACAGCAAAGGGATTCAGCTATACATAAATATGTATCTATTCTTTTTCAAATTCTTTTCCCATTTAGGTTGTTACTTAATCACATCAGCCAGGTCCTTTTTACCATTTAAGGTGAAATTCATGTTTCATGAAATTCAAATGTTTCAGGAATTTAAGACCTAGATACCTTTGAGGAACATTGTTCAGCCTACAACAATGTTCAAATAATCTTATGATTTTTACTTTCACATAAGCACTGAATCCTAACGCTGTGTCTCTAGCCTATATCTCTCTTTTGAGTTCCACATTATTTTATCTACTTTACTTTTGGATTTTCCACCTAAATGTCCTACCCTAAACTAAATGTTTTCTCAGTTCTTCTCTCTCCACAGCCAAATATCTCTCTCGGGTCTATAGCTAAATTAATAGCATCAGGATTCAACCAGTTCTCCATGCTAGACTTTCTCTTAGTCGCCCCCGTCAGTCACCAACACCTACTGCTTATTCTCCTTTAAACTAATGTAACCGCCTTCTTTCTATCCTCCTGTTGACAAAAAATTAGCCAGTCCATCTAAGATAGAAATGGAAATGTTTATCTGAGCCAAATTGAGGATTATAACTCAGGAACAGCCTCTCAGAAAGCTTTGAGAACTGTTCGCCGTTAAGAGGTCAAAGTGCAGTTATACATGTTTTAGAGACAGAGGGCTGTACATTACATGACAGTTTACACAACCCAGATCTAAGTGTACAAAGTGAGGAGTGGGCCATGGGTTGTCATGGCCCCATATTAGATCAAGAAGTAATGTTATCTTTTAAGGAACTATCTTGTTGGTTCTAGGTGAATGTTGCTCTTTATGGATGAGCGAGTATTTCTGTCGATGGGGATGTTTGGGCAATCCATAATGTAGATACACAAGGCACAGCAGTGGGGAGAGAGCAGGCCAAAAGGCAAAAAAAAATGATGCTTAAATTTTTATTGTCTTGCCATAAAATATGAATTTTATTTCACACTCCCCACCTGAAGAATTGCCCCATCCCATAATAAGATGGTTCCAGAATCCCATATATACAGGAAGATGTCACATTAAATAATCCTTAAAACAGCCCTATGAAGTCAGCATATCTTTGGGAAATTCTCAATCTGCTTTTGCAGAATTCTCAAAGGTGAAAAGAACCTAACATGTAGATAACATTTTCATGTATTCTCATGGCAACTTTTAGCTGTCATTGGAGATGCACCCCACTTGTGTAATGTTTAGAAGATTGGAATAAAAGTAAAATGTTGCTTTTGCTAGGCAACTTAATGTCCTGAGAAACTACTATACTATAGTTCTGGCATATTTGTAGTTTGAATCTTTGGGCCTTGTGTAAATACAGATTATGTTACTCTTGCTTTGGATTCTTCTGCTCTACTCCAATCCTTGCTACATCCTCATACCCTATTACTACATTCCAAGCATCCTTACATTTCCTTCCACTCTTTGAATATTTGCTCTGGGGTTCCTGACCACTGCTTTCCTCCTGTGTACTGGATGGTGGTTTAATGGACCAGGGCTAACCTTGATCCCTGCGACTCTCTCTCTTTTTGATACTTTCATTGCTGGCAAAGCAGCTCACATGGTCTTTCCACATGAATATCTGATATAATACTGTAAGTTTTTCTTCAGCTGCTGCTGATGCTGCTAAGTCGCTTCAGTCGTGTCTGACTCTGTGCGACCCCATAGACAGCAGCCCACCAGGCTCCCCTGTCCCTGGGATTCTCCAGGCAAGAATACTGGAGTGGGTTGCCATTTCCTTCTCCAATGCATGAGAGTGAAAAGTAAAAGTGAAGTCGCTCAGCCGTGTCCGACTCTTCCCGACCCCATGGACTGCAGCCCACCAGGCTCCTCTGTCCATGGGAGTTTCCAGCCAAGAGTACTGGAGTGGGGTGCCATTGCCTTCTCCGTCTTATTCAACTACATGCTTCTTTTTGTCTTAACCCTACAGATGCTCCTAGCCCACTTTAACTGGATATATAAATGTTCTCAAGTCCCTAGCTCTCTTCCTCCTACAAGAGTGTCATCATATCTATGGGGTATAGATATTGCTATTTTAACTCTCACAAAAAGTTTTGGTGACATGTGGTGGTCTGTCCCAACAAGTTGACTTATGGAACGATTTCTTATACTATTGCAGAAGCAGAGTTCAACCTGCTATCTCTGTATTTTGTGTTCCCCTAAAGTTGTTTGTATAACCTGTCACACCTGTGGACAAAGAATGTCTCCTGTCACTTCAATAAACAAAGAATGTTGCTGTCAACAAGCCCTGTACAGCCACCTCTCAACAGTGCACCCTGAGGGGAATTCAGGATGGAAAAGGATAACAAGATATAGGCCCTAGATAATTAAGATTTGTATCTGAGGAACAATTTCTAAAAGCCCAGATTCTTACATCTTCCCATACATAGGAAAGCATTAAAATCATTAACTTGAAATGTCTGAATTTGTTTTGTCTTGTCTTGTTGCAATTAGCAGTAATGTTTTGATGTTTGACTACATTTTTGTTTTTCGGCAAAATCTCCTATATATCCTGGCTCCTCTCTTACCTCTTCAAAACGGTTCCTTAAAATATCTGGAGGCTATCTCTTTGGGCTATCGTCCTCAGTAAGGTCTCTGAATAAAACTCACAACTTTTAAGTTGCTTTTCTTTAATCGACATACCTCATGCTTAACGATAACTAAATATGTCAATCTTGATTCTAGATTCTCATTCTGCCACCTTTCCTTCTGGAGGACTGACAAGATATCTCTTCTTACCCCCCCCCACCACTACCAAGAACTTTTTGTTTATGACTGTGCCACATGACATGCAGGATCTTAGTTCCCTGAGCAGGGAAATGCATGCCCCCTGCAGTGGAACCATGGAGTCTTAACCACTGAACCACCAGGAAAGCCCTAGCATCAACTTCTTATTTTAAAAAATTCAAACCTGTAAAATATTTCAAGAATAATAGAGTGAATGCCCCTATACTCTTAATCTTTCATCTATATTAGACATACCAATTAGTATTTTGCTAACTGCCATCTCTTTCTTAAGAGAGAGAAATATATATACATATTTTCTCTTTCTTGAGAAATATTTTTTTCTTTCTTTTTTCAACACTGAACTATTAATATTCTAAGCTAATAGACTAAGCTAGACTAAGCTAACAGATTTTATAATACTTCAGCGTTTTGTCTCCTAACAACAAACAGTCTCCTAAACAACCACAATACCATGATCACATTCAGGAAATTTAGCATTGTTTTAATACCGTTACCTAAACTACACTCCTTATTCAAACATCACATTTAGTTGTGATGTCTTCTAATCTCTTTTAATCGAGAACAGTTCTCTAGTCTTCTTTCAAGGCATTGACAGTTTCCCAGGTGGAGATAGTGTTAAAGAACTTCTCTACCAATATAGGACACAGAAGAGACACAGGTTTGATCCCTGGGTTGGGAAGATACCCTGGAGGAGAGCATGGCAACTGACTACAACATTCTTGCCTGAAGAATCCCATGGACAGAGGGGCCTGGCGGGCTACAGTCCGTATGGTCACAAAGAGTCGGAATACTATCCAGCAATAATTTTAAAAGAATCAATTGATAATACACACAACTATAAAGATGAATCTAAAAAACATTATATCAAATAAAATCAGTGAAAGATGTTAAACACCAAAGAGTGCATGCTGTATGATTCTATTTATACGAAATTCTACGACAAAAATAATATAAATTGGTAGAAATAAGCTGAATGATTACCTGTGGTGGTGGGGGGGGGGGGTGCCGAGAAGAGAACAGGAAATTTTCGGAGTAATGGAAATGACCTATTTTACACTCAATTATATATACTTAAGATCTGTGAATTTCACTGTACACAAATTTTGTATCAATTTTTTTAAGTGTGTAAATCAGAATATAAGCATCAATAAGGCAGGAACTTTTTGTTCACTGCTCTGTTTCAGGAACTAGCCAAGGGCCAGGGCTCTTAGCAAGAGCTCGATAAACATTGAGGGAAAAAGGAGCAGGCCTTGGAAATCACCTACATTAACGGCTGTCAAATGCACAATGGCTATTATGACTCTCAACTTTAATTGGTATAGGTATGTCTTGCATTTTAAATGATATTATTCTACTTCTTGCCTAATCAAGAATTCTTTTGATCAGCTACAAATGTTTTGAAATAAGAAAAGGGCTATTACTGCAAAAGTTTTTCTGACTTTAATTCTTCACTTTTCCTGTGTTTTCATACTGTCTCCACATTACATGGTGAGCCTCCAGGATTAAAGGATAAACTGGTCAAAAGTGATGAGTATGTGTTTATGCAGGGTTATGCCCATATGGTTGGAAAATGGTTTGTCTTAGTCCAAATGGTCAATATCAGCAGGCAGTTGAAAATAGAATCTCAGGAGAAAAGTCTGAGATGCTGAGAAGGATAAACTGATTTTGGCTGACACATAGTAGGCAACCAGTAAATATTTGTTAAATGAATAAATAAATGAAATGTAAATTTGTGAGTCTCTAGCAAATTCAACTGAGGGTATATCCTTCCTATTTTTTTTATACCTGTACATTTTAAAAGCAGAATTAGGAATTCATTTGATAATGTTCTTTGAAAGTTTTGTTTATTGCCATTTTATTTTTGAAAAATTAAGATCATTTTAATGGGAGAATATTTAGAAAGCATCAATAATTATGAAATGCCACCTGTGACCAAAGACAGAAATATAGCATAAATTTCACTTTGTTGATAGAGTGGCGAGGAGGTACCATAGAGAGGGGAAGCTTCTCAGCCAGGACCCAAAGAGTTCTGACACTTATACCAGGTACTTCTCAGAAGTAAGAAGGAACAGAAAACAAATGAGGAACTTCAAAATCCAATAGTCCCTGTCTCAACTAAAAAGAAAGGAGAAACATAATTTTACTGTTTTCAACTTCATGACTTTTTTTCTGATTATAAAACTGTGCATGTTCATTGAAAAAGTTAAAATTGGAAATACAGAGAAGGATAAAGACCAAGTTGCAATTTCCAGTATTAATGTCATCTAGAAATATTCACTTCAAATGTCTTGATATTTATCTTTAACCTGTGTGTGTTTTGCAGCTGGCTTTTTCATAAAACAATATGTAAGGAACAGCTTTTCATGCCAGTGATGCATTTCTAGATGATATTTTGTAATTCATGACAATAAGACTTTCCTCATGATTTCACATGTTCTGGCACATAATTAAATACAATGAAAATGTGGAAGGAATTTTTTCTCACCATACAATACAGAAATGGCACCAGAGTCCATAAATAATTTATTTCTTTTATAACTCCAAATGAATGGTGCTTATCACATTTAGTTTATCTACTATTTGTTCCTTTTAGGCAAAGGAGACGTTTGGATGAGCAGAACAAGCACAGACTTTTGCTTTAGAAGCATATTGTAAAGTCAAGGAAGCACAGATGTTTTGGGTTCCAATTTGAGTATTACTCAACATCACCTGTGATCACTCACCTAGCGCCAGACATCCTGGAATGTGAAGTCAAGTGGGCCTTAGGAAGCATCACTACAAACAAAGCTAGTGGAGGTGATGGAATTCCATTTGAGCTATTTCAAATCCTGAAAGATGATGCTGTGAAAGTGCTGCACTCAATATGCCAGCAAATTTGGAAAACTCAGCAGTGGCCACAGGACTGGAAAAGGTCAGTTTTCATTCCAATCCCAAAGAAAGGCAATGCTGCAGAATGCTTAAACTACTGCACAATTGCACTCTTCTCACACACTAGTAAAGTGATGCTCAAAATTCTCCAAGCCGAGCTTCAGCAGTACTGAACCATGAACTTCCAGATGTTCAAGCTGGATTTAGAAAAGGCAGAGGAACCAAAGATCAAATTGCCAACATCTGTTGGATCATTGAAAAAGCAAAAGAGTTCCAGAAAAACATCTTTTTCTGCTTTATTGACTATGCCAAAGCCTTTGACTGTGTAGATCACAATAAATTGTGGAAAATTCTGAAAGAGATGGGAATACCAGACCACCTGACCTGGCTCTTGAGAAACATGTATGCAGGTCAAGAAGCAACAGTTAGAACTGGACATGGTACAACAGACTGGTTCCAAATAGGAAAAGGAGTATGTCAAGGCTGTATATTGTCACCCCGCTTTTTTAACTTATATGTAGAGTACACCATGAGAAACGCTGGGATGGAAGAAGCACAAGCTGGAATCAAGATTGCCAGGAGAAATATCAATAACCTCAGATATGCAGATGACATCACCCTTCTGGCAGAAAGTGAAGAAGAACTAAAGAGCCTCTTGATGAAAATGAAAGAGGAGAGTGAAAATGTTGGCTTAAAACTCAACATTCAGAAAACTAAGATCATGGCATCCGGTCCCATCACTTCATGGCAAATAGATGGGGAAACAGTGGCTGACTTTATTTTGCGGAGCTCCAAAATCACTGGAGATTGT
Source organism: Antilocapra americana (assembly GCA_007570785.1). NCBI lineage: Eukaryota > Metazoa > Chordata > Mammalia > Artiodactyla > Antilocapridae > Antilocapra > Antilocapra americana. The sequence goes on from ML662918.1 coordinate 2,964,397, forward strand.
GATTGCAGCCATGAAATTAAAAGACGCTCCTTGGAAGGAAAGTTATGACCAACCTAGATAGCATATTAAAAAGCAGAGACATCACTTTGCCAACAAAAGTCCGTCTATGGCTATGGTTTTCCCAGTGGTCATGTATGGATGTGAAAGTTGGACTATAAAGAAAGCTGAGCACCAAAGAATTGATGCTTTTGAACTGTGATGTTGGAGAAAACTCTTGAGAGTCCCTTGGACAGCAAGGAGATCCAACCAATCCATCCTAAAGGAGATCAGTCCTGGGTGTTCATTGGAAGAGCTGATGTTGAAGCTGAAACTCCAATACTTTGGCCACCTCATGCGAAGAGCTGACTCATTTGAAAAGACCCTGATGCTGGGAAAGATTGAGGGCAGGAGGAGGAGGGGACAACAGAGGATGAGATGGTTGGATGGCATCACTGATTCAATGGACATGAGTTTGGGTAAACTCCGGGAGTTGGTGATGGACAGGGAGGCCTGGCATGCTGTGATTCATGGGGTCGCAAAGAGTTGGATACAACTGAGTGACTGAACTGAACTGAACAACATCACCTGATGATGATGATGACAATGATAATGACAACACATGATAATGATGACCAAAGATCTATCACTGTCTGAAAGCCTATTATATGCCAGAAATTTCATCATTTTCTGCATTTACTTCCCATAACAATCTTGTGGGTTATACTCATTCTACAGATGAATGAACCAATCTGTCCTCACACTTTTTACTAGTAGAGAATTAAAAACTAGCCAGTAGTTTTTGACTATACTGTGTCTGTATATTCAGAGGATAGATTTCCAAGGCTTGGGCACTGATTGTTACAAACCTTCACAGTATGAGATATGTGCCCAACAGGAATCCACTGGGTATTCACTCAGTACTATTCCTTGATCATGATGGTGATGATGATGATAATTATGATAAAAGCAATGATGGTAATGGAGAGGAAATTTTATCTTTGATCCAAAAGTTTTATGTCTGGGTACTCCATGGGTCTCCAAGAAAGCATTTATGCAAGGTCACATCCTGTAAGAAGAGTCCAGGTTGGAACCTGAGGTGGTGCTAGTCGTAAGGAATTCACCTGCCAATGCAGGAGACAGAAGAGACAAGAGTTGGATCCCTGGGTCGGAAAGATCCCCCGGAGGAGGGCATGGCAACCCACTCCAGTATTCTTGCCTGGAGAATCCCATGGACAGAGGGGCCTGGTTGGCTACAGTCCATAGGATTGCAAAGAGTCAGACACAACTGAAGCAATTTAGCAGAGCACAGTACAGCAAGGTCATATACTTCACCATTTTGCAGTCCTATATCCAATTTCATCTTCACCTTATTGCTCAACAAGAAAAAAGCAGTATTGATTTCTCAGAAAATAGACCTAAAGAACAACAGTCATAATGGCATTGCTTCCTCCACCATCGATGCCTGCAAAAGCATCTTCATGCCAGTTCATAACTTGACTACCCTGGTTCCCAATTTGTGGGCTAGGACTACAGTGCATGGGGTTGTTTAAACAGGAGGCAACAATCCTTTTCTCCTGAGCAGTAGGGCCATGTGCCTTTGCAAGCTTCCTCCACCTGGGCTCTCCTCTATTTCTGGATCTGGACCCATGCAGACATCAGAAGCACTGCATCAGCCACACACGGAATTAAAGGTACTACAACTCAGAGCTGCACATGCTCAGTTGTGGTTGACTCTTTGTGACCAATGAACTGTAGTTTGCCAGGCTTCTCTGTCCACGGAATACTGGAGTGGGTTGCCACTCCCTTCTCCAAGGGATCTTCCCGACACAAGGATTGAATCCAGGTCTCCTGCATTTCAGGCAGAATTTTTACCACTGAGCCCCCAGGGAAGCCCCAAACAGGCAGACACAACAGAGGCCCTTCTGGAAGTCTGAGCAACGTGGGTGGGAGAGGCATGAGGCAGATCTTGTTTAAGACCTAACCCCCTTGGCCAAACATTATCAAAGCCAATGTTTTCAGTTACTGGACTTTTAAGTCTTTTTTCCCTTTAAAAGTCTCATCCTTAAGTAGTCATATTCCTATGTATCTTATTCTTTTTGCTGTAAATGGGATTGATTCCTTAATTTCTCTTTCTGATCTTTTGTTGTTAGTGTATAGGAATTCAAGAGATTTCTGTTATTAATTATGTATCCTGCAACTTTACCAGACTCATTGATGAGCTCTAGTCATTTCCTGGTAGCATCTTTAGGACTTTCTATGTGTGCATGTCATCTGCAAACAGTGACAGATTTACTTCTTCTTTTCCAGTTTGGATTACTTTTATTTCTTTTCCTTGTCTGATTGCCATGGCTAGGACTTCCAAAACTATGTTGAATAAAAGTGGAGAGAGTAGACATCCTTGTCTTATTCCTGATCTTAGAGAAAATGCTTTCAGCTTTTCACCATTGAGTATGATATAGGTTTGTTGTACAGAGACTTTATTATGCTGAGGTATGTACATATATACAATGGAATATTACTCCATTAAAAAGAATGAAATAATGCTATGCCATTTGCAGCAACATTAATAGACTTGGGAGATTATCATACTAAATCAAGTAAGTCAGACAGAGAAAGGCAAAATATGATATGGCTTATATGTGGAGTCTTTAAAAAATGATACAAATGAACTTATTTACACAAAAAAACAAATTCACAGACTTAGAGAACAGACTTGTTAACCAGAGGGAAGAGTTGAGGGAAGGGATAGATTAGGAGTTTGGGATTGACATGTACACACAGCTATATTTAAAATAAAATGCTTTTCCATTAAAAAAATAAAGTTTTTCAAACAATAAAAAAAGAAAAGAAAAAGAAAAAGCTCCCATCAAGCCTCCTGGTGAAGGAGAGAAGAAAGGAAGTCTAGCACTCTGACCTGCAATGGGGACAGTGGTCCTCCAGGTTCACATGTCGAAGACAGCCTGGCCATCAGTCTAGAAGAGTCTGGTACCTGCTGCAGGCTGGAGCAGAGAAACCAAGGTCAGACCATCCTGAAGAGGAGTGTGCCTTGCTGGAGCCCTTCTACATCCTGACCCAGTGCTAGGTGGCTGGCTTCAACCAGTCTTACAATGCTGGCAAGTGAGTTCCTGGACCTTCATCTCACTCCAGCCAGAATCCAGCCTGACCAACAAGTTGTTAACTGAAACTTCTACAGCCTACCTCCAAGTAGTGAGTCTTAGGTGAGGCACAGAAATTAGTAGTTTAAAGATGCTCCCCAGGTGATTCTGATGCAGGTAATTAAGCAAGGTTTTGATAAAACATTTGACGTGCAATCCATTCCATGAACTCTTTCTTCCTGGAGTTGCTTGTCATAATACTAGAATGATAAAAGGACTTGTGGAAGATTATTGAGTCAATGACAGAATTTGGACAAACCTAGTAGCTCAGCAGTAAATAATCCACCTGCAATGCAGATGTGGGTTCAATCCCTGGGTTGGGAAGATTCCCTGGAGAAGGAAATGACAATCCACTCCAATATTTTTGCCTGAAAAATCCCATGGACAGAGGAGCCTGGTGGGCTACAGTCCATGGGGTCGCAAAACAGCTGGACAAAATTTAGTGACTAAATAACAACTAGCTCCTTAGAGAAAATCAATTAAATTTTGAAACATGTGTCACAAGTATGTGCAGATATCAGAAGGAAAAGATAGTCTTTATTCTGTTTGGAAAATATAATTTCCAGTATTTACATAGTAGCCATTCTACTTTAAGTGTATTTATAAATTTTTTACCTTTCATGTTTTTTTTTTTCCCACGTATCAACTGAGGATGGGATGGAGTGAAGGGAACTGTTTCCTTAGATCTGTTTCCTATATTACTTTGTACAACTTACACATATTGAGTCTTCTGAACCAGTAGAACAGGACTGCCAGAAACCTTCAGGGAGAGATCATCCCACAAAAGAAGACAAAATTTAAGTTTTTAGACTTAAAGTAGCAACTCTGACTATAGAGTGTCATCTTTCACTCAAATTTGAAATCTAGTCCAATTCCCAAAATGGACTCATCATGTCTGACTCCTATAGATGAAGTATCCTGGGGTTGAAATTGGATGGGACTATTGTTAAGAATTCTGTATCACATTGTGACCCATGCAATCCTGGAACAGTCCCCACTGTTTGTTGTTTAGTCACGTAAGTCATGTCGACTCTTTGCAACCCCCTGGAATGTAACCCGACAGGCTCCTGTCCATAGAATTTTTTGAACAAGAATACTTGAGTGGGTTGCAATTTCCTCCCCCAGGGGATCTTCCTGACTCAAGGACCCAGGGATGGAACCTGCATCTCCTGCATTGGAGGCCTATTCTTTACTACTCAGCCACCTGGGAAGTCCTCCCAGTGTGTTAAGCATCATTATAAAGCAGAGAAGATTTAGAAGACAAGTGTGGGGGTTCAGCCCACTGGGGACACCAGGAAACTCGTGGGGTTTTGGCACTGGAGGACTCCAGTGCCCAGCAGGCATGGCAGGACCCAGGGAAACCAGGGGTGGGGCTCAACAGCAGAGGCCTGTCATGGAAGCCCCCACCTCCCTGCCTATTGGACTTGTTCCTGAGCACAGGTTGAATCATACCAGGTCCCTCCCTCAAAACTGATGTTCTGCAATGGGTTGGGGTTCTATATGCATAGGTGGGAACAAGAGCTCACCAAGCACAGCTCAGTCACCTCATTTCTTCCCCACAGCAGCCCTGTAAGAAAAGTGTTTTCCCATGAAAAGATCAAGTCTTAAGCAAGTGTATCTGTAATAATTGCCAGTTTTATTCCTCTGGCTAAGAGATCCAGAGGTATTTCGAGGTTTACATTTTTTTAATAGTTCTTTCATCAAGAGTTTAGGTGCCCCCATTGCCCTTATAAGCTGGTTGCAAATTATTTGATTGACTCTTAATTAATAAAAAAAACTTTAATTCTCTTTGTGTGTGTGATGTGTTCATTAAAAAATACATATAAGCAAAAAGAAAAAACCACACAGAAACAAGCACAGTTAGATTTCTGATATATGCATGTATGTATACACACGCACACACACACACACACAATTTGAGACTTTCTCCTACATATGTGAGCTGGTACTAAATATGCTGCTTTGTAACCTGTTATGTTTTACTTTACAATATGGAATGAACATATTTTCATGCATATGTGTGAAATTTCCCAATCGAAAAATAGACCTAGAGAATGTGTCAAAATACAAAATGCAGATGCTGAAAACAAGGAAACTACCTAAAACAAAACTCCACCAGATGATTAAAAATAAAGCAAAAGTCACAGATACATCAGAAAATGCTAACAGAAAGCTGGGGCAAGATTTTAATATCAGACAAAAAAAGAATTCAAGGCCTAAAGCACACCGGATAAGGACGGCTGCGCGAATGTCTTTGCTTCCAATGCATCATCACAAACTTGTTTCTTACTCTTCGTATCTCTTCCCTAAGCCTTTCCAACTCATCTGCTCCTCTTATCATTTCTTCAGGGTCCAAATGCCTAACGGGAGTGTCCTCTTTATACCCCTGACCAGGCTGAGTTAGCCCTCCTCTAAGGTTTCCTTCTGCTTCCTGGCTTACACCTTCTTCAGAAGGTTGAGGATTTCTTTCTGGCTCCTGTGGTACAGCTTCCAAAGCGCGGTCTTCCTCAGCCTTTGGCATGTTCTGTGGTTTTCTTTCATTTTCTTCACAAGACTTTTGCATGTTGAGTATTTTTCGATTTCCTTTTTTAATAAATTAACCCTGGAAAACAAGGAAGCAAAACAACTAGATGCCAGGCAAATGAACCAGGAGCTAGAGTATGGGTTTCCATAGAGACTGGCTTCTTCTCATTTAGGTCTCTTAACTGTTAAAGTTTTCCAGCTAGAAAAGGCTACATCCTCAGGCTCTGAACTCCCCTGGCTCCGCCCCCTCTCTCCCCCTCCTCACCCTCCCCGTCCCGCTCCAGCTCCATCTTCTCTCCTCCCGCTCCAGCCCACCATTTCCCAGCAGGCCCTGCTACAGTCCTCTCCTAGCACCGAAACAGGAGCAGGGAGCAGCGCGAAAGCAATTAACCCCTCCCTCGCCTCCGGTCTCCAACACTCCCGCCCGCCCTTTTAGGCTTTCCGAAGCCATTCCAACCTCCTACCTCTCACCTGAGACCGGCTGGTCCAGTCTCTGGCCTCCCCTCCCCCTTCCAAGTCTCTCCAGTTTCCCCCCTCCCCCGCCCCATTTCCGCTGCAGGCTCTGCACAGGCCTCTGGCGCTTCATCCGGATGGGGAGAGGCTGCAGTGTCCCCGGGATGGGCTTCGGTGTCATCTACACCCCACCCCCACCCCCACCCCCAAGGACAGACGGCAACTGCACCTTTACACTGACCTGCAGGGATCCAAGAGATTTTTCCTCCCTCTTCCCTCAGTCGATTTGGGTCGCTCCCCAAAGACCAAGAGTCCTGCAGACTGACAAGAGTGCTTGGTGAGGAGGTCAGTACCTGAATCATGGGTCCCTTTAACGATTTTAGGCCTTGTTCGTCTAAAGTTTCCTCACGTCCTCATCCTCGCGATCCTTTTAAGGAAACCCCGCCCTATCTCCTCGGTGCCTACCGGTTCCCTTCAGGCAGGGAGTGGTCGACTCAAGTTGTTTCTAAATTGTTTCTGTGTCTCTCTCGGGCTCCTAAATTAGCTACTCTTCTCCCTCTCCACCCCCAAACTACCCAAAATTTCCTGCACAAAAAATGGGAGTTTAGCGGAACCATGGTGTTAGGAAAGTAGTACCGGCTACGCTTGGTTTCTGCTATCTGACTTCTAGACCCCAGGGTCCCGAAGGCAGCGCCCATCTTTATACTGACCTGAAAGGATCCGGGGCACTTTTCTTCTCCAGCTATAGGCAGCTGCTACTGGGAAACAGGCCCTGGACTATAAGGACTTCTGCACACGTCGACTCCTGGTCACGTGAGGGTCGCGTCATCAATGAGCTCGAGTCCTCGGTTACTCCTCCCATTTAACACTGCAGCCCGCCCCTTGCGTTCCCTCCATTTGATACTGTCAATCTTTTTTTTTCATATTTGCCAGTCAGAGACAATAAAACTGGTATCTTCTCCCTGCAGTTTCTATTCGTCTTTCTCAGGTTACCAGGGAGAATCAGCCTCTCGGGGTGAATAGACAATTTCTCCTTCTTCTTTGGGGAATCATCCTTTCTCCTGCTTCCAATTTCACTTCCTCTCCTCCCCCTGGATCCTACAGTCCACCATTTCCCTTGGAGTCCTGTCTAGCATTAAAATGGGCGAAGGTGGTAGGTGGGGGCAGGAGGGCGGCTAGAAAAGAATCTGAGAGTGAGAGTGTGGGATTTTTTTTTTTTACTAGTTCTCTCGAATAGTTTTCTGCTTTAACAATAAGCTTACTCTTTAAAAATAATGTTTAAAAAAGAGATGCCACATAAGCAATATTTGACACAATATGGAAGACAAATTAGTTACATCAATTTTTAAGACTTTGGAAAAGTTTTCTGATAGCTGCAAATGAAAAGATAGTTTTAACAACATTTGTGTTGAAAAGGTGTTTTTTTATAATCTTATTAAAACGGCACCTTTTAAAACTGATGCCAAATTAATCGGTGGGAAGAGGCCCAGTTTTCTCTTGTTAGCAGTTTTATGTAAGTAATCCACTAGTTTTCGTCTTTCTGGTTTAACTCACGTTGTAAAGTGTTAGATGTCTGACCTTTTGTGAGGACTGCTGCATGGCTTCTGGTTGAGTTTTAGGTGGAGGCTTCAGGCTTCCTCTTCTTATGTCCTCTGTAGGGTCCAGTGCCTTGCTAATCTAATGAATGTATAGAAAAACCTTTCCATGGAGTCTACTTTAATTTGGAACTCAAAAAAATGTGTTGGAAAATAACTCTCACACACTCTTGGAATACAGAAAGGAGAGAGTTCCTGATGAGTTCTGACCATTTGGTGTGAGGCTTTTTAGCAGGTGGAATTTTCATTCATGCAGGCCACTCTTGAGGTATTCTGGTATCAGTTTGTTCCATTAATAAAGAGCTATCAACATGCATAATTGTTATAATCAGAAAGCAAAGAGAATATCATTGCTGTAAAAATATTGGTTAAAAGAGGAAACTGATATTCCTGCAACCCAGCATCCACTGGTACTTGGAGGTATGTTGGTACCAGGAATGGCAGTCTGGCCAGTGGAGCCTGCTGGAGAGTCAGGGAAAGAGGCAAAGAGGGGTCTCTTATCTAGGATGGTCACAGTGGGATGTGGTAGCCAAAGACAGAGCCCACCACAGAGAAAGCAGGTTTGGAAGAAGTATTTTTGTTGTTTTTATGTTTCACAATTTATATTTAAGCATGAATTATTTATTCCACAGTTGAGGTATACATTTCCTATTATTCAAGGGAGAGTATTTAATATAAATATAGCTATTGAATTATAAAGAGAACCATTACCACAAAATGTTTCCCTTATATTTAATGGAGGAAATTGATATTTTAAAAAAATTATTATCATATAGTGAAATTAACCTTGTTTTGGGTGTAGAGTTCTATGAAATGTAAGAAATGAATATATTTGTGAAACTACCACCATAGTCAGGATACAGTTCATTCACCCCCCAAAAAAACTTCCTTGTGCAGTCGTACCTTACCCCCTTCCATGAACTCTGGCAACCTCTCATCTATCATTTTCTCTTTTTCAGAATGTTATATAAATGAAATCTACAATATGTCACATTTAGAGACAGGCTTCATTCACTCAGAAAAATGCCTTAGAGATTCATCATTTAAGCTGTTTCATGCATTAATAACCCATTATTTCTTTTTACTGAGTAGTGTTTCGTATAAATATGTTCCTGTTTATTTGTCCATTTACCCTCAGTAGGACATTTTTGTTCTTCCCAGTTTTGAGTAATAATGAAAAGAGTTGCTGTAAACATTTGTGTACAGGGTTAGGCCCTGACTGCTTCAAACAGACTGTTAGGGTAACCTTTTCTCTGACCTGTCTACCTTCACACCTCCTATCCCTTCTCAATTTACTTTGCATATTTCTGTCAAATTAAACTTCACTCTTCCTTATTTTCAACTTGTCATTCTCTTGCTCAAAAGCTCTGGATGGCAATCCATCTGTGAAGTATATCCTGCTTTTCTCATCCTGACCTTCACTGTTGATCAGAATTGAGCCACATTTGTTATCTACTTTTCTGCCCCATCCAAAAGGAACTCTCATTCACTATGCCCAAGTGTGCTTTCTTCTCTCTCTTTGTCCTTGCACTCCATTTTCTTCCTCCTGATTGCACTCCTCTTCCTCCTAGATCCTGGTCCTGCTCATTCTTAGGTACCTAGTTCCATCACCCAGCCTCTAAAAAGCCTCCCCAGCTAGAAGTGAGCTCTCCCTCCCCTGTCAATGCTGCACATAGGGTCTGCACCCCACATATTGCCCTCAGCAAAGGTTGCCTTGTACCTTCCCCCTTTCCTGTGTATTTGTGTGTATGTTGGGTGGGATTATCTAACCAGGCAGATATTCAGATGTGAGTTGCTAATGGGGAATAGGGGCAGGCTCCAGCTCTCAAGCTGCTTGAGTGGCTCTTGGGATTTTAAACAGTGCATCTCTCAGAAATTTCAGAGATTCAGAAGGAGCTGTTTGTCAATTGGCTCACAGACGAACCTTCCCTGCTTGCACAAAACTGGAGCAGAAATTTCATTGTCTCCTCCTTTGTTTATTCTGCTTGTGGGTAGTTAGAACAACCCTAACACCATTTTTATGGAGCTACTGACAGAGGATATTGCCCTGTTTTCCTAAATAGTCATAAGAGAGAGATCAGTCAGCTCACTGGTGCACAGTGAGCAACAGCCAGATGGTACATGCCTTCACCTTCATCTTTGTTCCTGAGCAATTTCAGTACATCAATAGAGCACTCAGCAAGTTTTATTTTTTTTAAATTTTTAATTAATTTATTTTAATTGGAGGCTAATTCCTTTTACAATATTATGGTGGTTTTTGCCATACATTGACATGTATCAGCCACAGGTGTACATGTGTCCCCCCTCCTCCATCCTGAACCCCCCTCCCGCCTCCCTCCCCCTCCCCTCCCCCTGGGTTGTCCCAGTGCACCAGCTTTGAGTGCCCTGAGTCCAAAAATCTGTTCTTTACATCTGTGTTTCTTTTGCTGTCTTGCATATAGGGTCATTGTTACCATCTTTCTAAATTCCATATAGATACATTAATATACTGTATTGGTGTTTTTCCTTCTGATTTACTTCACTCTGTATAATAGGCTCCAGATTCATCTACCTCATTAGAACTGACTCAAATGTGTTCTTTTTAATAGCTGAGTAATACTCCCTTGTGTATATTACCACAACTTTCTTCCCCATTTGTCTGCCGATGGACATCCAGGTTGTTTCCATTTCCTAGCTATTGTAAACAGTGCTACGATAAACATGGGGTACTCATGTCTCTTTCAATTCTGGTTTCCTTGGTGTGTATGCCCAGCAGTGGGATTGCTGGGTCATATGGCAGTTCTATTTCCAGTTTTTTAAGGAATCTCAACACTATTCTCTATAGTGGCTGTACTAGTTTGCATTCCCACCAACAGTGTAAGAGAGTTTCCTTTTCTCCACACCCTCTCCAGCATCTACTGTTTGTAGACTCTGATAGCAGCCATTCTGATCAGCATGAGATGGCATCTCATTGTGGTTTTGATTTGCATTTCTCTGATAATGAGTGATGTTAAGCATCTTTTCATGTGTTTGTTACCCATCTGTATGTCTTCTTTGGAGAAATGTGTGTTTAGTTCTTTGGCCCATTTTTTGATTGGGTTGCTTATTTTTCTAGTATTGAGCTGCATGAGCTGCTTGTTTATTTTTGAGATAATTCTTTGTCAGTTGCTTTGGTTGCTATTATTTTCTCCCATTCTGAAGGCTGCCTTTTCACCTTGCTATAGTCTCTTTCTTTGTGCAAAAGCTTTTAAGTTTAAATAGGTCTCATTTGTTTATTTTTGCTTTTATTTTCATTACTCTGGGAGGTGGATCTTGCTGTGATTTATGTCAGAGAGTTTTTTTGTCTATGTTTTCCTCTAGGATTTTTATAGTTTCTGGTCTTACATCTAGATCTTTAATCCATTTTGAGGGTTTTGTGTGTGTGTGTGTGTGTGTGTATGGTGCTAGAAAGTGTTCATTCTTTTACAGGTGGTTGACCAGTTTTCCCAGCATCACTTGTTAAAGAGATTGTCTTTTCTCCATTGGCTACTTTTTCCTCAGATACTTTAAATTAAGTTAATCACAGTAGCTTTTAAATGTAAGATTTTTGGAAATAAGGACATTATAATTGATTTTAAATGTTTTTAAAAAGGAAAGAAAAGGGGGTACACATTGATGTAAATAATGAAGACATATGTTCTGGAGAGTAGACACCCTGCTCCTCTGACCCAATCAATATTCTGTTTTTGTGCACCAAGAGAGCCGTAGGGATAGCTCCAAAGTCCACAGCCTTTCAAGTGGTGTGAGGGGAGGAGAGAGGAGCTCTTATGCAAGCCTATGACATCTAAAATATTGTTTGCTATGCTCCCTTTAGAAGTTATTTTATGAAGCTCTGAATTCAACAATTCCTTCTCCATATTTCTTATTGTTCTTTCAAAGCTTATCCCATAGAAGAGCTTGAAATGGCTGTTTCTCTCCCTCATTTCTCTAGTACACTGTCTATGGCCTGAAAACATCCTTCCTGACATGGCTAAATCTGCTGCAGATCCAAAGGTTTGGCTACAGAGCATGGACTGAAGTAGCTGCCATCTGAGATGATAAACCCCTTTGGAGTGCAAGTAGACCCAACACATTTCATCACTTTGCTCAACTGAGCATGAATCCACTCATGTTCTGATTTGAGTGGTGCACACAGTGCCCAAGCAGATTTCTACTTAGATTGTATGTCTCTGTTTCAGAAAGTAAACTCAAAAACAACAACAGCAACAAAAAACCCAGAAAGTAAAGTCATCTACCGTCCCTTCTGTCACTGTGTTCCTTCGCTTTTGGGAATTTGCATGCATAAGTTTCACAAAGTCCAAAAACTCTTCAAAATAGACATTTGCTACATCCAAGCAAATGAACATAATTTGAAGCACAACTTTTCATCTCTTCCAGATAATTCTGCCCACTTTTCTGAACTCTCAGCTAAATGCTGCACATACTGTAGGTTATTGTAGCCAAGAGTTTCTAGTTATCAATGGCATAATGTTTATGAGTTACTGTGACCCTGAAATGCTGTGTCATAACCACTGCTGTATCATATGTCTCCATGGTATCTGTGTTGGCCACAGTTATAGGAATCCTTGAGTTGGTCTGCTTAGACTTTACTACGTGACAGAATGCTCTAGACCCACCTCAGCTAGATTCTTGAGATTGCTTTGCTTAAGCCTTGAGGTTCACATCTATGTGGAGCATGTTGCTGGGTTGCAGGAAGGCACATTTCAGCTGTATTACAGCTTAGACCCAGCAACTTTTTGCTGTGGCAAAAAACAGAGTTGTTGGGGAGAGAGTGCTATTGCTGCTCTCTGGGTGCTTTTAAAAATTAAGTTTATAGTGAAAAGAAAATTTCTGCTGACCTCTTGATTCTGCCTTAGTTTCCTGTGCTACCTTATCCTTGAGGCATTCTATTTACCTGTCCTAAGGCTTTCCCCCTGGTTTTTTGACTTTCTACTTTGTATCCCTTATTTATCTGTAAGTCCATCAGAACAAAAAACCTTATTTGGTTCAACTTTGTAGCCACTCCAGTTACGAAAGTTCAAGGTGGCAGAAATGATTTAAATTTTCACTCAGAAAAGAATGGTTAAATAAATTATCCATACCGTGGAAGTTGTGCAGAATTAAAAAGTAATGAAATAATGCACATGCAGTGACAGCAAATTATATTGAAGTTGTATTTTTGAATGAAGAAAGTGGTAGAACAGTATTTAGAGAATACTGTTCCACACACATATAATGTGCGCGCGCGCGCACACACACACACACACACACACACACACACACACACACACACACACTTATATATATATGCATGCAATGAATTTATTAAATAGTTCTAATTTTCTGGTATAATCATGGAAGAATTTTATTTTTTCCAGTAATTGCTATCAGTTACGGTCTGTCAAATCCTCCCTTTCTCACTGAATAATGAATTTGTTCAATTATGTTTCAGTTTGTTTTCTCAACTTTTCAATGGCTTTCATTCATTAAAAAAAGAGAGTTTTGTTTTGGGTTCTTGAAACTCAGTCTGGTCTATTCTTTAAACTTTTTGTTTTGAAATAATTTTATGTTCTAAAGAAGTGTTTGAAAGATAGTACAAAGCATTTCTGTAAACCCTACATCCTGCTTTGCCTAATAATTGGGGTACATTTATCAAAAAGCAAATGAACAGTGTGCAGTATTATTAACTAAATTACAGAATTATTCCGATTTCTCCAGGTTTTTCACTACTATCCTTTTCTTGTCCCAGGATTCAATCCAGGACACGATGTTGCATTTGGTTAATATGTCTCTTTATTCTATGACAGTTTCTCAGTCTTTCCTTGTTTTTCATAACCTTGACACTTCTAAAGACTGAGGTATTTTGTAAAACGGTCCTCAATTTGGATTTGTCTTATGTTTTCTTATAATTACAATGGCTGTTATTAATTTGGGGAAAGTGTCCTTTTTATCACAATGTCAGGGTTACATGACATCAGCATGACTGATCACTGGCGAGGTTAACTTTGATCATTTGATTAAGATGACTGCTGGGTTTCTCCGCTTGTAAAATTACTGTTTTTCTCTTTTCATATTCTATTTGTTTAGAAGCAAGTTACTAAGTCTAGCCCATATTAGAGAGGAAGGGAATTAAACTCTACCTCCTGGAGGGAGGAACATCAAAGAGTTTGTGGATATGTCTGAAAACAACCACAGTAACTGATAAATATTTGGGGTCAGATTACTTGAGACTGCAAACATTCTGTGGATTTGCCTGCAAAAATTACTACTGTGATGTTCTGAGGGTAACTTTTCATATCCCTCATTTCCTTCTCCATTTAATATTTGAAATTATTATGGAAGAAAGAACCCCCCATTTATTTATTCATACAATTATTTGTTCCTATCAATGTGACACGGATTTTTAAGTCTTCAGGGTTATAACACAATACAATCATTTGGGGGTTTTTTGCCCAAATTTTCTATCCTTGGCAATTAGGAGCTTTTTCAGGTTGACATACCTTTATCCTTTTTCTGCTTCCTTGCTTTCTGGTACTATAAAATCTTCCAGATTCATCTGGTTTTATCCTTTTCGCATCCCAATAATCAGGCATTTCTCTGAGGAGTCTTGGTTAATTTTATTGGATAATCATATTTAGTAATTAATTAAGATCTGAGTGCAGGGTATTCTGGTTGCTACTTGGGTGTCATTGCTTCTCAAATTTCTCAGCTGATAGAGCAAGGAGATGCATGTTTGTAATATCAAACTGTATATATATAATCTCTACATTTATTTATCATGTATATCTATAACTATTTGTCTCTCTATAGATATAAATGATATAAAGAACACACAAGTTTATACTAATACATATGACTGTAATCCATTACTACACATATCCATTTTGCTATCTCTCCTATTTTTTATTTTTAATTTCTATCTATTGACAGTGAGAAACCTGGTTCTCCTTTATACATAGTTTATTTACTTATTTAATTAACTCTAGTATATAGTTAAATTAGTTTCAGAATTTCTATCATGTACCCCTGTGAGAAACAAATTTCCCCCACCAGAACATAGCATTTCTTTATAGTTCTTTTTGTCAGCCATAGAAGTTTTGTTGGAGTCCTGGGTACACACTGGGTGTTGAGAGAAACAATGATCTGATAAAATAGACAGCTATAAGTCATGCAGCTAGTAACATTGACAAGGACATAGTACAGCACAGAGACACAAAGCAGAAAAAATTTGGAAACAAAGAGCAAATTAAAACAATGATTAGTGTAGCTAGCTGTAATTCAGTTGTTTTGAGGAATCATAACTGATTTAATGAGCCAGCCACAGTATCAGCCCTGTGTACTTAGACATTAAGTCTCAAGCATATGTTACTGGCATGATCAACCAGGTAGAGAAAAAATGGTAAACGTTTCAATTCTGTTTACAATGGTAATAATTTACCAAATTACTGTAAGTTATAATTAGTGTAAGGGGAAGGTTTTCCTTACACTTGGAAAGACACAGAATTAAGCTAGTAATTTTTCAGACAGAAACCATAAATATTATAAGCATATTCACCAGTTCACGCAGTCCTATGTAACTAATCTCTTCTGTTGACAGGTTATAAAGCCATTAGATCTCCCATTATAATTCTTCAGTTTCTTACTCAGTTCAGGATTATGGTCTGAATATCAGAGACTTGTATTTATCCAAAAGTCCTTTTTATAAATCTTAACAGAGGAAGCATTTTTGCAGTGGCATCCGAGTGAAACTATAACTGTCTATAATGACAAAAGACTTTAAATCTGATTATAATGCAATTGACAAAGTAACTTGGTTACTGCTATGATGTATAACACTTTCAGATAATAGCTAAAATTATCAATCATAATTTTACCAGGATGTATCAGAATTTTAGGAACTCCATATAATCTCTAGAATACCTGTAGCATTTACCATACAATGTAACCTAAGAAAACTTATTACTCTTTTGACAACACTTCACATGTAATCTAACATACCAAGTGAACTTAACTAACTTAGTATCTCTCTCTGGGGTGTTTCAGGGGGCCCTTTGAAGCATCCCAAAGTTATCTAGAGGTCAAAGGAACTTCCTTATAATTTGACTTGGAAAGTTTTGTCAAAAAATACCAAAAAGCTTTTAAACACAACAGGATCATAGGTCACTGTGAAACAATACTTATTCATTTAACTAAAGTCACAAAATGATTAAAAGAAAACAAATATGGGTCACCTGAGGGCACAGAAGCTCATATAATCTGTTATCAAAAAGGAGCACTTCTAACAGAGAGAGATCAAATTCTAGTCTCCTGTTAACTTACTTATCAAAATCCATTTACTTAGTTAACTTCAATCTAAATTTTGTTAATCCTGACCATGTATAAAACTTTCTCAGTAAAATGTAGTTCTATTCCTTATACCTTTCTAACCAAAAACACATACTGAAACACTATTTTCAGTAGCTCTAATTATATATTTATTTTAGAATCCCTGACTCTTGAAAACCTTAATTTCTAGTGAAAACCAAGAGGCAAGTAATAGTTACCAAAATCCAGAGAGAATATTTTAGATGATTTTTAAAACATAATTATTCTTATAGAGTTTACCTGAAAGCTCTTATTTTGTTTGTATTTACTTCAAAGTTTCAACATATCAAGTTATTTTTATTGCTGACAAATTTGCAACAGATATAACAAGATTTTATTTAACTTGTATTAAGTATAAATGCAGTTAAAGTATTATACTTGATGTTGATGACTTTGAAGACAGATCTATATGAATTGTATCAATAAATTTAAATGTTAATGCCAGGTATTAATTTAGTATTGAACATTTCCCAGTTCAAGTGAAACTGAAACTCATTTAGCTTAATTTTTCTTATACTTAGAATTGTTTGGTTTGTAAGCACTTACTTTTCTTTAAGCCAGCTAGCTAAACAAAGCTCATCCACAAATCAACCTTAGCAATGTTATCCAAAGACAAGGGCACATGCAAACACAGAAGCAAACAGGGAGACCTCATAGTTCTCATTTCACAATTTCAGCCCTGAGTGAAGTACAGAAATTTAAAACCTATCAGTTTACAAAAGTGGTTGAATTAAAGTTAGGTTTCTGGAAGATGGAACAAATCAAGCTCACTTGTCTGGATGGCCAAATATTTACAGAAACACAGTTCAAATTTCTATTTACCCTTAACAAATCAGTTTCTAAATTACTTTACCATCTTTTCAAATTTTGCATTTTAAAAGTATGGCAAAGATCAAGGTTCCTGAGAAGATCAGATAGGACATTTGCATCTCCATTATATAGAGAAATTCTCCTAGGATAACTTTGTTTCCTCTATGTTTAATACTTACAAGCCTCTTAAAATAAATAGGGAAGGTTTTGGGAGTAGTATCTATTAGAAAGTCAATTGACTTGTTCCCCGCTGTCAAAGTTACCCAGGATGCCTGTGGGGAAATTAAAATTGGACACCTCAAGTCCATCCAAGGCCTTAGATGGTGATGCTAAGCCAGGGCCCTGTGCTCTGGGGGTGAACATAGAGACTTCTATTTGATTTTCATGGGTAGGTGAAACAGGAGGTGGTGAAAGGAGTGACTATGTTGGTGACATGGCGGACGGCAGTTGGAAGAACTGCCATTGCAGCCTGTTCGGCCAGTGGGAAAGCTGGATAGGCTGGAGGGGTTTTAAGTTTTGAAATAATATGTCTCCATTCTCATTTACTCTCTCTTCTCGTTGTAGAACATATTCTCCCTTGGGTTTCCTTTCAGACTGTTATACCATAAGACAGCAACCCTCTGATTTCTTTTCCTCCTGATGAAATAGCATAAAAGTGTCTACCTGTAGAATCTCATCTCTTTTGCCTGCTATTTTGTAAAGCAATTCTAACTGCAAGATCATATAATACTTGAGTGACCCATTCAGGGACCATCATTCTTTTGATCTTAACATATCTCACGTATGTCTCATATATTTGGGATAGATGAAATATTTCCCATTTTTATAAGTTTGGTAATACCAAGACACAAAAAATGCAGATTCCAACACAAAATCTCAAACAAATTCTTCCATCAGTGCACACAAAACTAAAACAAAACCAACGAACTGGTTCTAAATCAGGTAGAGTTCAACAATAATTTCCTTCTCCAACAAGGTACCCTAATCAAACAAACTGATTGGCCCATAAAGGAAAAGCCCAAATTGAGGGGGGAATATGTTCCCAGTGTGCACATTGAGGCAACTTATTCTACAAAATCAAGTTGGTCAACTCTCAGATGTTTGTCGGTTCATTGCTTCAACTGCCCAGTGCTGGGACAGCCAGTGCCACTTCAGGGAATTTAGAAGGGAAGATCCTCAGGACAAATGGTCCCAGAAGCTGCTAGGGCCTTGCCACAATGTTCCCTCATCAGGCCAGCTAGCCTCAAGCAGCAATGCTCCTGGATGGCTCAGCCACCCTTGTTCCCAGGTCCATGCTTGCTCTGCTCACCACCTCATGACAGACCAAAAGTTTGAGAGACAAGGTGTTTAGGCAAGGAATAATGACTTTATTTGGAAAGCAAGCAGACAAAGATAGGTGATACACATCAAGGTAGGTGATTTGTCTGCTAGTAGCTAGCAAACTTGAGAAACAGTACATATCCAATGTTAGAATTATTTAGCAATGGATTATGGTATAACCCCTCTTTTGCTGTTTTCCTTTTGGATTGTCAAGTTTCAGTTGCTAAAGAATGAAATTACACGTTCAAGGCTATGTATTCAATCAGGGACAGAACTGGGTCAAGAATTGAGGCGTTCTGACTCAGTAATTAATGTATTGATTTTGAAAGCTTCTATTATGTGTTATAGGTACCAAAATGAATAAGGTAAAATCTTTGTTTTGAAAAGGGCAAGTCTAGTAAGCTAATTATAATGCCTTAAAAATGCATTAATTAAGATTTTGCAGGGAATTCCCTGGTGGTCCAGTGGTAAAGAATCTGCTTGCCAATGAAGGGGACGTGGGTTTGATCCCTGGCCTGGGAAGATCCCAGATACCACAGAGCAACTAAGCCTGTGAGCCACAACTACTGAGCCTGTGCACCTAGAGCCTGTGCCTTGCAACAAGAGAAGCCACCATGACAAGCCCATGCACCACATTAGAGAGAAGCCCATGCACCACATTAGAGAGAAGCCCCAACTCTCTGCAACTAGAGAAAGTATGTGCAACAACAAAGACACAGTGTAGTAAAAACTAAATAGATAAATTAAAAAAGAAAGATTTTGCAAAGCATTTTTCCACATTTCATGTCAGCATTTATAAAACTATAATGTGAGAAGTCACATCCATCTCTTCACAACCCCACAACCCTGTATGGATTATACAGGCCATAGAATTTCCCAGGCCAAAATACTGGAATGAGTAGCCATTCCTTTCTCCAGGGGATCTTCTCAACCCACGTATCAAACCCAGGTCTCCTGTATTGTAGGAGGATTCTTTACCGACTAAGTCACCAGGGAAGCCCAAGAATACTGGAGTGGGTAGCCTATCTCTTCTCCAGAAGATCTTCCTGACACAGGAATCAAACCAGGGTCTTGATTCCACATTGCAGGCAGATTCTTTACCAGCTAAGCGAGAACTTGGAGATGTTCAAGCTGGATTTAGAAAAAGCAGAAGAATCAGACATCAAATTGCCAATATCCGTTGGATCATAGAAAAAGCAAGAGAATTCCAGAAAAACATCTATTTCTGCTTCATTGACTATGCTAAAGCCTTTGACTGTGTGGGTCACAAAAAACTGTGGGAAACTCTTAAAGAGATGGGAATACCAGACCACTTTACCTGCCTCCTGAGAAGTCTGTATGAAAGTCAAGATGCAACAGTTAGAACTGGACATGGTACAATGGACCAGTTCCAAATTGAGGAAGGAGTAAATTAAGGCTGTTTATTGTTACCCTAATTATTTAACTTATATGCAGAGTACATCATGAGGAATACCAGGCTGGATGAAGCATAAGCTGTATTCAAGACTGCTGGAAGAAATATCAATAACCTCAGATATGCAGATGACACCACCCTTATGGCAGAAAGTAAAGAGGAACTAAAGAGCTTATTGATGAAAGTGAAAGAGGAGAGTGAAAAAGTTGGCTTAAAACTCAACATTCAAAAGACTAAGATCATGGCACCTGGTCCCATCACTTCATGGGAAATAGATGGGGAAACAATGGAAACCATGACAGACTTTATTTTCTTGGGCTCCAAAATCACTGCAGATGGTGATTGCAGTCATGAAATTAAAAGGCACCAGATCCTTGGAAGAAATGCTATGACCTACCTAGACAGCATATTAAAAAAGCAGAGACATTACTTTGCCAGCAAAGGTCCTTATAGTCAAGGCTATGGTTTTTCCAGTAGTCATATATGGATGTGAGCTGGGCTGGGTGGTGAAGAATTGATGCTTCTACAGTTTTGAACTGTGTTGTTGGAGAAGACTCTTGAGAGTCCCTTGGACTGCAGAGAGATCAAACCAGTCAATCCTAAAGCAAATCAGTCCTAAATATTCATTGGAAGGACTGATGCTGAAGCTGAGGCTCTGATATTTTGGCCACCTGTTGCAAAGAACTGATTCATTAGAAAAGACCCTGATGCTGGGGAAGATTGAAGACATTAGGAGAAGGGGATGACAGAGGATGAAATGATTGGGTGGCATCACTGACTCGATAGACATGAGTTTGAGTAAGCTCTAGGAGTTGGTGCTGGACAGGGAAGCCTGGCATGCTGCAGTCCATGGGGATGCAAAGTCAGACATGACTGAGCGAGTGAACTGAACTGAATGTGAGAAGAGGGACTTTTTCCATAGTTCAGTAGGGAACATAGGTGTGTGTACATGCTTAGTTGCTTCAGTTGTGTCTGACTCATTGCACCCCTATGGACTATAGCCCACCAGGCTCCTTTGTCCATGTGGATTCTCTAAGCAAGAATACTGGAGTGGGTTGTCATGCCCTCATCCAGGGGTTGGGAAGCCAACCCAGGGATCAAACCAATGTCTTGTATGTCTTCTGCACTGGCAGGTGGGTTATTTACCGCTGGCACCATCTGGGAAGCCAGTAGGGAACATAGTGGGATGTAACTCACTAGGGACTCTAGAGAAATCAAAGGAGCTGTGTTACCTTGAGGAGTTCACTGAACTAGCAGCAGTGGGGCACTTAAGAGAATACAGGACCCATGAGAAAAGGTAGAGTGTGCTTCAGGCACAGCATTACCCAGGGGAGAGAGGCTCCCCCCTCTCTTCTGTCTGAATTTATTTATGGACACACCCAGTCCTCTCCCAAACATCTGATGGATTTCTGGTCTTGCTATTGCAGGAGAGAGCGTAGGAGCCAGCCCAACACAGCTTAACCAGTCAGTGTATCTGATCTTTCCCATAGCCCTGGAAGGCAAGTTTTATCCCCAATTCACAGATCACAAGACTGTTTTCTACAGCAGTGAATCTGTAATAACTGCCAAGTTGATTCTTCCAGCTTCCAGTCCCAGAGATAATGTGTTTCATGCATCATTTCGGATCCTCACAACAGGAATTGTAAGTGTATCCCCTACTTTCATAAACTCACTAAGCAGTTATTTTGATTGCTTTGTATGTACTTTCCTATTTTCAAAATCTTTTATTAATTATTTTATGACAAAAATTAATCTGTGTTCTTTAGTGGGGAAAGTACAGATGAAAAGAGAATCTCCTCTACTGCCAAAACCCAGAGAATCTGCAGTTTGTGGGGGAATCCTCTGTCATCCTGTCCGTTTTTCTTTTTGCCTTCCGGGGCACGTAATCTTCAGCAGGGCGCTTTTCAGCAGCGCGCGACTGGCTCTCTGGCTTTGCCTGGGACTCCGGCTTGCCCTCTCTGAGTGGGTTTCCCTCAGCTTCGGACTTGCCCTGCTTTTCTTGCTTCCCCTCATCTGCGGGTTGTCTCTCATTGTCTGGTTTCCTCTCATTCTGGACCTCTGGTTCCTGTTCTGACTTCCTCTCCACTTCCAGCTTTTCTTTCTTATTTGACTCTCCTTCATTTTCAGGCTGTACTTCATCTTCTGGCTTTCCCTCATTGTCTAAGTTTCCTTCATTTTCTGGTTTTCCTTCGTTTTCTCTGTAGACCTTCTCCATGTTGAGATTTGCCCTCTTTTGCCTGTCCTAGGAGACAAAATGGAGACAAAGTAGACAGGATTTAGGTGGTGAAATACAGGTCCTGATAAATAAATACCTCTATGATTTAGGATCTTTATCAGCCTATTCCCAACTTGCAGGTGCACTCCTGCCCATATATTTTCTCCTTTATTTCCCTCTGTGTGCAAGGTTGGCACACATGTTTACATGAGCCCGCCTTACAGACACTTCCATAAGTACTTCTCCCTATGTTTAAGTGGGCTATGCTGACAAGTCCATAAGAGTAGATTTGTCCCTAAACTTTGCTCTGGTCTTGACTATGCCCATAATAAGTCCCAACTTAGACTGACCTGCAAGAATTCTGTCCAGTTTCTTTTTCCTCTTGTCTACAGTTGTAAGACTTCTAGAACTGCAGATACAACTGAACAATAGCCAGTTCTCAGATTTCAGAGATACTCTGATATCTTCAAGGGCTTCGGAGATACCATGCCTACCAACTCTCACTTCCTTGTTATCCACTTTGTCCTCACCAATGATAAAACGCTATGCTCCCTTATGGTCCTGACAAAGGCCATGTATTCTGAGACTGGAATAGGGAGTCTTGGAGGAGGGGTGGCAGATAGCGGCCTCCCCAACTTCTCTCAAGCTTTAGTGACCCCTACTCCTGGGGGTTCTGGGGCAGTTGCCCTCTCTCACTGACCTGCACTGATATTTCAGGTCTTTCCTTTCCTTGTATGAGTTGGTGCCTACAGCCACAGACCTGAAGATCTATAGAGAGACAAGAGACAGATGATGAATGAGGGATTGAGAAGTGAATGACTGGCAAGGGAATACTGATTCTTTTCCCTTGCATGCATGCTCAGTTGCTTCAGTCATATCTGACTCTTTGTGACCCTATGGACTGTAGCCCACCAGCCTCTTCTGTCCATGGGATTTCTCAGGCAAGAATACTGGAGTGGGCTATCATGTCCTCCTCCAGGGGCTCTTCCCAACCAAGCATTGCAGGTAGATTCTTTACCACTGAGCCACTGGGGAAACTGATTCTTTTCCCACTGCTTGTCAAAACTTTCCCAGCCCCTACCATCCCCTTGCCCTTTCCCTTGTTTCACTGTTCCCCCTCTACATTCCCTCCCTAACAGCCTCTGGTTTTCTTTTCACCATGAGAAATGGCAGAGAGAGATTGTTTCCAAAGTATTTCTATGTTTCCCAATCTTCCTTCCAAATTTATATCTCACTTTTTGTTGTGAGGTTCGGGGCATTAATGTTCAGAAGACAGAGTGAGCTGTGCTCAGGTCTCTGCCCTCCAAACCCCCACCCCTGGGCACCCAGATAGAATGAACCCATCACTCATTCTGAAAAATGCTGATGGTAGAGTCATGGAGCTGGGAAGAAATGTCCAGAGCATTCCTGTCACGCCCTCCCTCTCTGCATACACAGAAAGACCGCATTTTCCTATAATGCAAGAGATAAATTATTTCCAAACTCATTTAAAATTTTGTTCCATGTTACCTCCTCTTACCCTTCCCTCTCTTGCCCTATAGGGAGATGCTTTCCAGACTGAACCTCTGTCCCCTTCCTCTTTAGCACCTCTCCCTCTCCCCTCATCCTTATTCCCCTCTCCCTCCTTTCCAAAATGGATCAAATATGAAGAACAGGCTTGGCCGCTTTTCAAAAGGGTCTGCCTCCCCATTCTGGGGTCCCAGGCTTTGTCCTCTTCCCTCCATCCTAGAAGGATCAGACCATTTCCTCTCCATCCTCCTCCCCTGACTTTCTCCCTTCTAAGATGTCCCTGATAAATTTCCCCCTCGGATATCCCAACTGGTATTGATTCTCATCTTCTGGCCCTTCTCTGTCTCATCCCACTGAGTCCTCTGTCTCTTGCACCAAATGAATGAACATCAGGGAAGGGGTAGAGACAATCCAGAATCCAGTCCTGAACCTGCTCTGGCCTTTGCCTTTTGCCACCCCCACCCCAGGGGTCCACAAGCAGCAGTGATTTTGTGACCTTTTCAGGGAGATGCTTCCTTCTCAAATTTCTTGCTCCCATAAAGCGAAAGTCACTCAGTCGTGGCTGACTCTTTGTGACCCCATGGACTGTAGCCCACCAGGCTCCTCTCTATGGGCTTCTCCAGGCAAGAATATTGGAGTAGCCATTCCCTTCTCCAGTGGATCTTCTCAACCCATGTCTCCTGTTTCTCAACCCATGTCTCCTGCATTACAGGCAGAATCTTTACCGTATGAACCACCAGGGAACCCTAAGAATACTGGAATGGGTAGCCTGTCCCTTCTCCAGGGGAGCTTCCTGACTCAGGAATTGAACCGGGGTCTCCTGCATTGCAGGCAGATTCTTTACCAGCTGAGCTATCAGGGAAACCTCGCTGCCATAAGCCAGTACTTAACTAGGGAAATAAGTGATACCTGGACCTCTCCCCCAACACTCACAGTTTTCTGCACCAAAATGAATAAGGGTTGGAGAATGAATAGGGGTGCATCCGGAAAGCAGACTGGATTCTGTGTAGCCTCTGTTTCCGTTACTATCCCTACCTCAAGTCTCCCCCTCCCCTGCTCTGGCTGGTACCAACCTGTGACTTGTGGGGCTACTGGGCAGTTGTCCCCTCTGACCCTCAGTCTGAAATCTATCTTCCTCCACAGAAATAGGGAGCTGATACCTGGAGGAGAGGGGCTTCTGCAGGCGTCAGCTCTGGATCCCAGGAAGCAGTGTGACCAGTGGGCTCGGATCCCTAGTTCTCCTCCATCCTGCAGTAAGTGCATCAGAAGTCAGCCCACTGCCTCCCTTCACTTGCCCCCTCCCAGCTCACCCTCCTTCAGTCCCCTTCCCTCACTGCCTGAGGCCCTGTCCCTCATTTTGGTCATGACTAATCACAGAGGTCAAATGGGGCCCCCGCTCCTGTGGTATGTATTTGTGCTGTCCTATCAGCGGCCATATCTTCTCCCAGGGCTACTGGCCCCACTGGTACACTTCTGAGGAATTTCTTTCTCTCCTTTGATCTCAAAGTGCCTGTCCACTCCTACTTCTCTACTCTGACCCTGATTGTCACTCCTGTCTTCACATAATAAGTACAGGGTGGATTGGCAGGTAGGGAAGCAGGTAGTTAAAACTGGGGTTTTCTTTTCTTCTAAATAATTTTTTTCAGTTTTATTTAATGTATTCCTCACAGCATGAGTTATTATAAGTTAAATTAAAGCTCTTTTCATTTGGGAAAAAGAACATGTTTAAGATAGAGGAAAAAACCAAGATCCCTGAATTCTGAGAGAAGTTAAGTTTCTAATATTAATTTTGACTATGTAGAAAGTGGATTTGATTGGCTACATATAAAAGAATTTTATTTTAGTTTTCATAAATGTCATGTTCTACTGAAAAAGCCATGCATTTAATGTTCCCAAATAATAGCTGAGGGCTAAGTGCACTTGCTGGTATGTGATGCCTAACACGATACTAGTCTTGAAAATCTGGCCTATGGCTATTTCATTCAGAGGTTTAACCACGCACAAAGGCAGCTAAGCATTTGAGGGGTGCCAAACATGGTCTGATTTTCCCTGCCCTACCTGACTGTTGCTTACTCCAAAAATATACATGGAGAGGTGACCAAGATGGTGACTTCCATAAATGCTTTTGGCTCCTTCCTTCCCTCCCCCAAATTCCCGCAGAGATTACTCAATTCCAGCAGAGATGGGAATGATGTTCTGATAATTGGACACGAAAACAGATCCCTTCTAGACCCCTGCAGCAGAGGGTTTCCATAAGGCCTGTAGAAGTGATTGTTGTGGAGAAAGCCTCCATACCTGCTCGTCTGCCATTATTCCCAGTGTGCAAGTGAAAATTTCCTTGATTCTGTCTATCTGCTGCCTACCACCTAGCTAGGGAGATGCAGCCTGCTTGGTCTTTCAACTCTAATATCTTTACCTCCAGGGCATCTTGGAGGAGCCCAGCCAACCAGAATAGTTGCTGCCTGCCAGTCCACACCCACCCTGGTGTCCTCTCAGCCAGATTTAGACCATACTGATTGACTGGACCAAGTGTTTTCAACTGAGGGAGTCTGTGAACTACCTGCAATAATAGACAAGTTTGCATATGTTTAAAAGGTAGTAGAGTGTGTAGAATTATGAGAAGATCTGTGTCCTAGGAACCTCAGAAATCCTGAGACATGAGCTGGTTGACATCATGAAGAAGCAGGAGCTATGAGGTTGAGAAAAGGCAGAGGAGAAGCAGCTACTTGGGAATGAGACAGGAAGAGACAAATAGCAGCAGAACTATGTTAAAGGAGAGAACTTACTCCTTGGGTTCAAGCATTCTTAACTAAAGAACCCCCTGGAATAACGTTCAAAATGATGTGTGTGTATGTGTGTGGGGGGTGGGCAGGATATTACTGGGTGTGTACATTTGACTAGGATAGTATCTATTACTTTCTTCAAATGCTGAAATGGGGTAATGTAAAACATGAAGGAAGATCAATAACCTAGAAAATAAATATATAATGTATGTGAAAATATTCACATACATCTTTTTTCAAATAGGACTATTTCTTAGGAAAAATTAACATTAATGGTTAGCCATTTTAATGTGTACAACTCAGTGGCATAGAGTACACTCATAATGTTGTGAATCTATCACCTCTATCTAGTTCTAAAATATCGTCATCAACTCCATACCCATCAAACAGTCACTACCAATTCTCCCTTTTCCCTAGTCCCTAGCAACAACTAATCTACCTCCTGCTTCTATGGAATATTTTATATAAATGGAATCATGCAATGTGTGACCTCTTATGTCTGACTTCTTTCACTTAGCATAATGTTTTCAAAGTTCATCCACATTGCAGCATGTATAGTATTTCAATTCTTTTTATTGCTGAAAATACTTCATTTTATGTCTATATCATATTTTGTTTATTCATTCAAACATTGATGGATATCTGGGTTGTTTCCACCTTTTGACAGTTGTGGCTAGTGCTGCCTTAAGCATTTAGGAATGTTTTTTATGTGGATGTATGTTTTTATTTCTTTTGAGTATATGCCTAGCAATGGAGTTGCTAGGTCATGTGGTAATTCTATGTTTCTATGTCTAACTATTTGAGGAACTGCCAAACTGTTTTCCATCGTGGCTGCAATATTCTGCACTCCTACCAGCAATGTATGAGGGTTACAATATATCCACATCTGCAAAACAATTGTTAATTTCCATTTTTTATTTTTATAATCCTAGTTGGTGAGAAGTAGCTTTGATTTGCATTTTCCTAATGACTGATGATACTGAGCATCCTTTCATGTGCTCATTGGATATCTACATACCTTCTTTAAAGAAATATCTATTTAAGTCCTTTCCTTATTTTTAATTGGGTTGTCTTTTTGTTATTGAATTGCAGGAATTTTTCACATATTCTGGATTGTCTTCACTTTTTGATAGTGTCCTTTGATTCACTAAAGTTTTATATTTTTATGGAGTCCAAATTATCTGTTTTTCTTTTATTGCTCATGCTTTTAATGTCATATCTAAGAACCTATTGGCAAATCCAAGGACATGAAAATTTATCACATTGTTTTCTTCTAAGAGTTTCAAAGTTTTGGCTCATGTATTTAGGTCTTTGGTTCATTTTGAGTTAATTTTCATGGTTTGAGTTAATTTTTATATATGAATTTATAAGATTCGAAGATTCTTTTGATGGCAGACACTGTCACTTGTATGGATAAAAAGGTATTATTACAAAAAAATGCAATTTATTGCTTGATGTCTTGACTTCTGTTTTAAGCTTGATTATTTGGTATATTTGAGTGGCCCAAATAGTAGAGGATATTTGCAGGCAGTAGGAAATAAGTTGCCCTAAATAGCATAGAAAACATTTTATTGTGAGAATTAAGAGGAGGAAAACAAGTAGAAGAATAAAGAATCTTTGTAGACCAACCATAACCAAATTTCTTATTTATACGGCATTAGCCAAGAAAACGACCCCCAGGTGAAGCCTGTTTCTGCCCAGTTTCACATGTTAGGTGAAGATGATAACCACTACACTACGGAAACCGGACATCTTGGAATGTGAAGTCAAGTGGGCCTAAGAAAGAATCACTACGAACAAAGCTGGTGGAGGTGATGCAATTCGAGTGAGCTAATTCAAATCCTGAAAGATGATGCTGTAAAAGTGCTGCACTCAATATGTCAGCAAATTTGGAAAACTCAGCAATGGGCACAGGAATGAAAAAGGTCAGTTTTCACTCCAATCCCAAAGAAAGGCAATGCCAAAGAACATTCAAACTACTGCACAATTGCACTCATCTCACACACTAGTAAAGTGATGCTCAAAATTCTCCAAGCCAGGCTTCAATAGTAAATGACCCGAGAACTTCCAGATGTTTAAGCTGGTTTTAGAAAAGGCAGAAGAATCAGAGATCAAATTGCCAACCATCCGCTGAATCATGGAAAAAGCAAGAGAGTTCCAGAAAAACATCTTTTTCTGCTTAATTGACTATGCTAAAGCCTGTGACTGTGTGGATCACAATAAACTGGAAAATTCTGAAAGAGATGGGAATACCAGACCATCTGACCTGCTTCTTGAGAAACCTGTATGCAGGTCAGGAAGCAACAGTTAGAACTGGACATGGAAAACCAGACTGGTTCCAAGTAGGAAAAGAGTACGTCAGGGCTGTATATTGTCATCCTGCTTATTTAAATTATATGCAGAGTACATCATGAGAAATGCTGAACTGGAGGAAGCACAAGCTGGAATCAAGATTGCCGGAAGGAATATCAATAACCTCAGATATGCAGATGACAGCACCTTAATGAGAGAAAGTGAAGAACTAAAGAGCCTCCTGATGAAAGTGAAAGAGGAGAGTGAAAAAATTAAAGCTCAACATTCAGAAAACTAAGATCATGGCATCTGGTCCTGTCACTTCATGGGAAATAGATGTGGAAACAGTGTCAGACTTTATTTTTTGGTCTCCAAAATCACTGCAGATGGTGACTGCAGCCATGAAATTAAAAGATGCTTACTCCTTGGAAGGAAGGTTATGACCAACCTAGATAGCATATTGAAACTCCTAGAGGAAAACATAGGCAAAACACTCTCCGACATAAACCAAAGCAGGATCCTCTATGACACACCTCCCACAATATCGGAAATAAAAGCACGAATAAACAAATGGGACCTAATTAAAGTTAAAAGCTTCTGCACAACAAAGGAAACTATAAGCAAGGTGAAAAGGCAGCCTTCAGAATGGGAGAAAATAATGGCCAGTGAAGCAACAGACAAACAATTAATCTCAAAAATATACAAGCAACTCCTGCAGCTCCATTCTAGAAAAATAAACGACCCAATCAAAAAGTGGGCCAAAGAACTTAACAGACATTTCTCCAAAGAAGACATAAAAATGGCTAACAAACACATGAAAATATGCTCAACATCACTCATTATCAGGGAAATGCAAATCAAAACCACAGTGAGGTACCGCTTTACACCAGTCAGAATGGCTGCCATCCAAAAGTCTACAAGCAATAAATGCTGGAGAGGATGTGGAGAAAAGGTGACCCTCTTACACTGTTGGTGGGAATGCAAACTAGTACAGCCACTATGGAGAACAGTGTGGAGATTCCTTAAAAAACTGCAAATAGACCTGCCATATGACCCAGCAATCCCACTGCTGGGCATACACACTGAGGAAACCAGAATTGAAAGAGAAATGTGCACCCCAATGTTCATCGCCACACTGTTTACAATAGCCAGGACATGGAAGCAACCTAGATGCCCATCACCTGACAAATGGATAAGAAAGCTGTGGTACATATACACAATGGAGTATTACTCACCATTAAAAAAATTCATTTGAATCAGTTCTACTCAGGTGGATGGAACTGGAGCCTATTATCCAGAGTGAAGTAAGCCAGGAGGAAAAACAACAATACAGTATACTAACACATATATATGGAATTTAGAAAGATGGTAACGAGAAGCCTGCATGCGAGACAGCAAAAGGAACGCAGATGTATAGAACAGACTCATGGACTCTGTGGAAGAGGGCAAGGGTGGGATGATATGGGAGAATGGCATTGAAACGTGTTAATTATCATATGTGAAATCAATCACCAGCCCAGGTTTGATGCTCGGGGCTGGTGCACCGGGATTACCCAGGGGGAGGGAATCGGGAGGGAGGAGGGAGGGGGGTTCTGGAGGGGGAGCATATGTATACCCATGGCAGATTCATGTCAGTGTATGGCAAAACCAACACAATAAAGTAAAGAAAATAAAAAAAAAAGAAGAGCAGAGACATTACTTTGCCAACAAAGGTCCGTCTAGTCAAGGCTCTGGTTTTTCCAGTAGTCATTTATGGATGGGAGAGTTGGATGGTGAAGAAAACTAAGCGCTGAAGAATAGATGCTTTTGAACTGTGGTATTGGAGAAGACTCTTGAGAGTCCCTTGGACTGCAGGGAGATTCAACCAGTCCATCCTAAGGGAGATCAGTCCTGGGTGTTCATTGGAGGGACTGATGTTGAAACTGAAACTCCAATACTTTGGCCACCTCATGTGAAGAGTTGACTCATTGGAAAAGACCCTAATGCTGGGAAGGATTGGGGGCAGGAGGAAAAGGGGACAACAGAAGATGAGATGGCTGCATGGCATCACTGACTTGATGGACATGGGTTTGGGTAGACTCCAGGAGTTGGTGATGGACAGGGAGGCCTGGCATGCTGCGATTCATGGGGTCTCAAAGAGTTGGACATGACTGAGAAACTGAACTGAACTGAGCCAAGAAAACAGATCTGAGGTTTTTCAAGGTCTCTAATATTTTTGGTAGACTTGAAATGTGTTATAAGTATAATTGTATATTTTTATGACAAAAAAATCTTGGTGACAAATCCAGTAGTTATGTTGTTGGAAGGTATAAACTGATAGTTTAGTAAAATATATGGAAAAAGTGAATAGTATATATATCTAAGGAGAAGAGGTAGTTGTGTCCATGGTCAGAGACATATAACAGGAGATAGTGATAGAAAGTTGGAGTTGGGGAGTAGGATAAGGTGCTATGAAGTGGGAGGTCCTTTTTTTAGGTAGTTGAGAATTGTTATAGGAAGTAGTGGCTTCATGAGGAAAGCAATAATCTCCATTAATTTTTATAGTGGCATTAATAGTAATAACCTCTATAAGATTTCCCTTCAGGCATATCAGTAGAGATGTGTATACATTTTGGCAGCGAGCAAAAACATATACCAGGGTCATGTGCTAAATAAACAATGAACTCAAGACATAATAAAATCACTAAAATCAAAGGAAAAATAGTAATAAATGTATCGTGTCCAGTTTGTCAATATCTTAAGAAAGGTAGCATTGCTGGGACTCTGGTCTTAGTGGCTGGTGGGAAGTCTTTCCCCATTGAATGATAGATCTTGACACTCTTGTCAAAATTCATTTGACTTACATATGAGAATTATTTGGCGTATTCTATTCCATTGATCTGTCTTTATAACAGAATGACACTGCTTGATTATATAACTTTACAGTGGATCTTCCAAATTTGCTCTTCAGTTTCCAGGTTTTTTTTTTTTGGCTATTTAGGGTTCCTTGAGATTCCATATGAATTTTAAGATAGGTTTTTCTGTACCTGAGTAAAGCATCATTGAAACTTTCATAAGGATTGCACTGAATCTGTAAATTATTTTGGCTAGCACTGACATGTTAATAATACTGCCTTCCATTCCATGAACGTAAGATTTACTCCTGTTTTATATTTTTTTCAGTGTAAGTGTTTTTCACCCTTTCTTAATTTTATAGCAAAATATTTTATTCTTTCAGTGCTATCAAAAAAGTATTAATTTGCTTTTCAGATTATTCACAGTTGGTGTATAGAGACACAATCCATTTTTATGCTTTGATTTTGTACCTGCAACTTTTCTAAATTTATTTATTAGTTCTAGCAGTTTTATTGAGGACTCTTTAGGGTTTTCAATCTATGAGATCATGTCATCTGAGTACAGAGATATTTACTTCTTCCTTTCCAGTATGGATTTTTTTCTCACCTAATGGTGCTTGGACTATGTGTTCCATTACTGTGTTGAGTAGAAGTGATGAAGGTAACATCCTTCTCTCATTTCTGATCTTAAAGGAAAAGTTTTCAATCTTTCACCAACTGGGTATGGTATTAGTTGTGAGCTTTTCATAGAAGGCATCTATTATATTGAGGTAGTTTCCTTCTGTTCTTAGTTTGCTGAGTGTTTTTATCATGAAAGGGCAGAGTGTTGAATTTTATCAAATTTCTTTCCTGAATCCATTGAGATAATCATATTTTATCCTTCCCTCTCTTAAGGTGCTTTATTACATTAATGTATTTTTATATGTTGAACAGGGCTTTTCTGGTGGCTCAGCTAGTAAAGAATCTGCCTGCAATTAAGGAGACCTGGGTTCTGTCCCTGGGTTAGGAAGATCCCCTGGAGGAGGGCATGGCAACTCATTCCAGTGTTCTTGCCTGGAGAATCCCTATGGACAGTCCATGGGGTTACAGACAGTTGGACACAACTGAGTGACTTTCACTATTTTAAAAAGTACTTATATCCAGGAATAAAGTTCCCTTGGTCATGGTATATAATACTAATGTACTGCTGAATTCCATTTCCTAGTATTTTTGAATAAATATTCATATGAGTTATTGGTCTGTAGTTTTCATTTCTTGCGATGTCTTTTTCTGGCTTTAGTATTAAGATATAGCTGGCCTGGTAGAATGAGTTATAAAGTGTTTCCTGCTCTTCAATTTTCTGGAAGCATTTCAAAAATATTGGTGTTTTTTTTATATTTGGTATAACTTACCAGAGACACCATCCTATCCTGCCGTTTTCTTTGTTTAGAGCTTTTTGATTATTGATTCAGTCTCCTTACTCATTATTGTTCTTCACATATTTTGTATTTCTTCAGTATTCAGTCCTGGTAGGTTATGTGTTTCTAGGAATTTGTCTATTTCATCCAGATTATTCAATTTGTTGACATACAATTGTTCATAGTCCTCTCTTATACTCCTTTTTATATCTATAAAGTTAGTCATAATATCCCCTCTGTAATTTAATTTTATGCCTATAGATATTCTTTTTTTCTCTACTCAACCTAGCTAGAGATTTTTAAATTTTGTTGATATTTTTTCTTTTTTTATTGATTCTTTGAAGAACTAACTCTTATTTTTTCTCTATTGCTTTTCTATTCTCTATTATATTTGTCTCTAATCTTTATTATTTCATTCCTTTTAATAACTTTGGGTTTAATTTGCTCTTCTTTTTATACTTGATGTAAATGAAGTCAGCTTTTCATGTGAGATCTTTTTTCTTTTTTAATGTAGGTGTTTATAGCTATTAGTTTCCCACTAAACTCTATATTCACTGCCTCCCATAAATTGTGGTATAATGTGTATTCATTTTCATTTATCTTGTATTTTCTAAGTTCTCTTGTGGTTTCTTCCTTGACCTATTAGTCAAGGTTTAATATACTTTTCTTACCCAAGATCTCCAGTCAACCTTTTTATCTCTATCTTCCAGTGTTATCATGTGCTTTTTGTAATGATATGTCTGTGGTTTTTTATGAAGTGATCTCTAATTTTCCCTTTCTGTTGTTTTCCTCTATTTCTTTGCGTTGATCACTGAAGAAGGCTTTCTTATCTCTTGTTGCTATTCTTTGGAACACTGCATTGAGATGGATATATCTTTCTTTTTTTCCTTTGCCTTTCATTTCTCTTCTTTTCTCAGCTATTTGTAAGGCCCCCTCAGACAACCATTTTGCCCTTTTGCATTTCATTTTCTTAGGGATTGTTTTGATCACAGCCTCCTGTACAGTGTTATGAACCCCCATCCATAGTTCTTTAGGCACTCTGTCTATTAGATCTAATCCCTTGAATCTATTTGTCACCTTCACTGTATAATCATAAGGGTTTTGATTTAGGTTATACATGAATGGTCTAGTGGTTTTCCCTACTTTCTTCAGTTTAATCCTGAATTTTACAATAAGGAGTTCATGATCTGAGCCACAGTCAGCTCCCAGTCTTGTTTTTACTGACTAGAGCTGATCCACCTTCAGCTGCAAAGAATATAATCAGCCTGTTTCAGCACTGACCATCTCGTGATGTCCATGTGTAGAGTCATCTCTTGTGTTGTTGGAAGAGGGTTGTTGCTATGACCAATGCATTCTCTTCACAAAACTCTGTTAGCCTTTGCCCTGCTTCATTTCGTAGTCTAAGAGGAGTACTTGCCTGTTACTCCAGGTATCTCTTGAATTCCTACTTTTACATCCCAGTCTCCTATGGTGAAAAAGACATTTTTTTTTGGTATTAGTTCTAGAAGATCTTGTAGATCTTCAGAGAAATGTTCACCTTCAGCTTCTTTGGCATTAGTGGTTAGGGCATAGACTTGGATTACTGTGATATTGAATGGTTTGCCTTGGAAACAAACTGAGATCATTCTCTCATTTTTGAGATTGCACCCAATACTACATTTTGGACTCTTTTGTTAACTATGAGGGCTACTCTATTTCCTCTAAGGGATTTTTGCCCACAGTAGTAAATGTAATGTTCATATGAATTAAATTCACCCATTTCAGTCCATCTTAGTTCACTGATTCCTAAAATGTTGATATTCACTCTTGCCATCTCCTGTTTGACCACTTCCAATTTACCTTGATTCATGGACCAAGCAGTCCAAGTTCCTATGCAATATTGCTCTTCACAGCATCGAACTTTACTTCTTCACAAGTCACATCCACAACTGGACATTGTTTTTGCTCTGGCTCAGCCTCTTCATTCTTACTGGAGCTATTTCTCCACTCTTCTCCAGTAGCATATTGGGCACCAACCACCTTGAGGAGTTCATCTTTCACTGTCATATATTTTTGCCTTTTCATACTATTCTTGGAGTTCTCAAGGCAAGAATGCTGAAGTGGTTTGCCATTCCCTTGTCCAGTGGACCATGTTTTGTAACAAAAAAAATTAGAGAAAATTAGAGATAGCAAGAGAACATTTCATGCAAAGATGGGCACAATAAAGGACAGAAATGGTATGGCCCTAACAGAAGCAGAAGGTATTAAGAAGAGGTGGCAAGAATACACAGAACAACTATACAAAAAAGATCTTCATGACCCAGATAACCACAGTGGTGTGACCACTCACCTAGACCCAGACATCCTGGAGTCCGAAGACAAGTGGGCCTTGGGAAGCATCACTATGACCAAAGCTAGTGGAGGTGATAGAATTCCAGCTGAGCTATATTAAATCCTAAAAGATGATGCTGTGAAAGTGCTGCACTCACTATGCCAGCAAATTTGGAAAACTCAGCAGTGGCCGTAGGACTGGAAAATATCAGTTTTCATTCCAATTCCAAAGAAAAGCAATGCCAAAGAATGTTCAAACTACTGCACAATTGCACTCATGTCACATGCTCAAAATTCTCCAAGCCAGGCTTCAACAGTAAATGACCCGAGAACTTCCAGATGTTCAAGCTGGATTTAGAAAAGGCAGAGGAACCAGAGATCAAATTGCCAACATCCAGTGGATCATAGAAAAAGCAAGAAAATTCTAGAAAATCATCTACTTCTGCTTCAGTAACTACACTAAAGCCTTTCATTATGTGGATCACAACAAACTGTGGAGAATTCTAAAAGCAAGGGCTAGACCACCTTACCTGCCTCCTGAGAAATCTGTATGCAGGTCAAGAAGCAACAGTTAGAGCTGGACATGGAACAACAGACTGGTTTCAAATTGAGAAAGGAGAACAGCAAGGCTATATATTTTCACCCTGCTTATTTAACTTACATGCAGAGTATATCATGTGAAATCCCAAGCTGGATGAAGCACAAGCTGG
Organism: Antilocapra americana; assembly: GCA_007570785.1. Taxonomy (NCBI): domain Eukaryota; kingdom Metazoa; phylum Chordata; class Mammalia; order Artiodactyla; family Antilocapridae; genus Antilocapra; species Antilocapra americana. The sequence continues at coordinate 3,000,057 of ML662918.1, forward strand.
AATCAAGATTGCTGGGAGAAATATCAAAAACCTCAGATACGCAGATGACACCACCCTTATGGTAAAAAGTGAAGAAAAACTAAAGAGCCTCTTGATGAAAGTGAAAGAGAAGAATGAGAATGCTGACTTAAAACTCAACCTTCAAAAAACGCAGATCATGGGATCTGGTCCCATCACTTCATGGGAAATAGATGGGGAAACAATGGAAACCATGACAGACTTTATTTTCTTGGACTCCAAAATCACTGGAGATGGTGATTGCAGCCATGAAATTAAAAGGCACTTGAACCTTGGATGAAAAGCTATGACCAACCTAAAAAAACAGAGACATTACTTTGCCAGCAAAGGTCCTTATAGTCAAAGCTATGATTTTTCCAGTAGTCCTGTATGTATGAGAGAGTTGGACCGTAAAAAAAGCTGAGCACTGAAGAATTGATGCTTCTGAACTGTGTTGTTGGAGAAGACTCTTGAGAGTCCTTTGGACTGCAAGGAAATCAAACCAGTCAATCCTAAAGCAAATCAGTCCTGAATATTCTTTGGAAAGACTGATGCTGAAGCTGAAGCTCCAATACTTTGGCCACCTGATGCAAAGAGCTGACTCATTGAAAAAGACCCTGATGCTGAGAAAGATTGAGGGCAGGAGGAGAAGGGGCCAACAGAGGATGAGATGATTGGATAGCATCACTGACTCAATGGACATAAATTTGAGCAAACTCCTGGAGATGGTGAAGGACAGGAAAACCTGGCATGCTGCAATCCATAGGGTCATGGAGAGTCAGACATAAATGAGTGACTGAACTCACTGACTTTTTTATGTTGTAAGATTAAAGGTGTGAAAGGGATGGGACAGCTCTATCTTATCCAGAACTAGAAGTCTGCAGGTCAGTTTTTTTTGCTGTCAATTAAGCTGAAATCCAGCTTATGTTTAGTTATGGTCCTGCAGCTTCTCAGATATATGGCAAGACACTTGGACTCTCTTAGCATGTGTCCTTATTTATTGTTATAGTGAGAAATCTTAGGATTTCTAACAGTTTGTCTCTATCCATCTCTGAGAATCAAAATATCTTTTGATAAGAAAGGTTACATTTTGATGAAGTCCAATATATTGATTTGTTTTCTATTAGAGGTTTTTTTTAAAAATTCTAATTTAATTTTTTTACATACTGAAAGTGTTGAGAGTTTCTCCTGTGTTTTCTTCTATAAATTTTATGTTTTACCTCATATTTCAGTCTTTGACAAGTTTGACTCAACTTTTTATATGATGTGAGATAAAGTTTTTCTAATGATGACAATGTGGTGGTGATTGTGATCATGATTATTAATAAAATTTCAACTGGAACTAGTTCCAACACCAGTTATGGAAAAGAGTGCCTATTCTACCATAAAATTGCCTTGGAATCTTTGTCAAGATCATATATATGAGTCTATTTCTTGACTTTTGTTTTATTGATCAATTTGTCTATATTTATGCTGATACAACACTGTTCAATTACAGTCCCTTTATAATAGTTTTGTAAGAAGGTAGTCTTAAAGTTCTCAAAAATGTTTTTTTTTCTCAAAGTCATCTGGACTATTCTCAGTTCTTTGGATTTTTTAATATAAATTTTAGAATCATATTGTCAACTGGTATTAAAAAATTGCTGGGATTTAATTTGTCATAAATGTTTTATAGTTTTCACCGTGCACATCCTGCAAATCTTCTGTCAAATTTAACCCTAAATAATTCATGTTTATAATGTTACTGTAGATGACCTTCTTTTAAATTTTATTCTGGCTACTCATTACTTGTAGAGAACTGAATATTTTTCCTTAAAATCAATGTTCACTCAGCACTTCAGAATGTGACCTTATTTGAAAATAGGGTCTCTACAGATATAATTAAGAATTGAGTGATATCATACTGAATCATGATGGGCCCTAAATTCAAAGAACATATCCTCAGAAGAGACAGAAAGGACACACAGAAGAGAAGCAGAAATTGTAGTTGCTGCCACAAGCCACAGAATGTATAGGGCCACAGGAACTGGAAGAGGTAAGGAAGAATTTTATTCCCTAGAACCTTCAGAGAGAACTTAGTACTACTTACATTTTGATATGGACTCTGGCATACTGAACTGTGAGAGGATAAATCTCAATTTTTTAAGTCACCAAGTTTATGGTAATTTGTCACAGCAGTCTCAGAAAACTAGAAATATATTTGTATATTGATCTTGTATACTGAAACTTTTTTAAACTCACTTATTAGCTCTAGTAGTTTCTAGTATATTACATAGCATTTTCTACATGGACAGTTTTGTTTTCTATAAATAAAGATGTTTCTATTTTTTCCTCTGTAACTTACATTACTTTTATTTTTCTTTTTGTACTAGCTAGAACTTCTAGTACAATGTTGATTCTAATTAGTAAAAAATGTCCTTTTTTGCCTTGTTTCTTATCTTAGGGGGAAAACATTTAGCCTGTAGGCATATATCATTTTGTAAGTTTTTCATAGATGTATCAGGTTGAGGAAGGCCTCTGTATCTCATTGCTGAGTATTTTAACACGTTATTGACAGCGGGATTTTTGCAAAAGTTAATGCCTGTGGCCAGCAATTTGTTATGTAAATGAATATTGAAGCATCTCCAGTCAATAACATTCAGGTAACAAAAGACATATTAATGTATCTCCTGTCCTTAATCTAGTAATCAGTAATCGGTTTCTAAATTTTAGCAGTTTTTTTTTCATTCTCACTTGAGATGATTTTTTTTTTCTTTTTTAGGTCAAAATGGTGAATTATTATTTTCAAATACTAACCCTGCTTTTAATCCTTGAGATAAACCTTACTTGGTGATGCTGTAATTTTTATATATAATTGAACTCATTTCAGTTCAGTTCAGTCACTCAGTCATGTCCGACTCTTCGTGACCCCATGGACTGCAGCATGCCAGGCTTCCCTGTCCATCATCAACTCCTGGAGCCTGCTCAAACTCATGTCCATCGTGTTGGTGATGCCATCCAACCATCTCATCCTCTGTCATCCCCTTCTCCTCCTGCCTTCAATCTTTCCCACCATCAGGGTATTTTCCAATGAGTTGGTTCACATAAAGTGGCCAAAGTATTGGAGCTTCAGCTTTAGCATCAGTCCTTCCAATGAATATTCAGGACTGATCTCCTTTAAGATTGGCCAGTTGGATCTCCTTGCAGTCCAAGGGACTCTCAAGAGTCTTCAACACCACTGTTCAAAAGCATCAATTCTTGAGTGCTCAGCTTTCTTTATAGTCCAACTTTCACATCCATACATGACAACTGGATACATGACAACTGGAAAAACCATAGCTTTGACAGACCTTTGTTGGTAAAATAATGTCTCTGCTTTTTATTATGCTGTCTAGGTTGGTCATAGCTTTTCTTCCAAGTCCAGTAATTGAACTAGATTTTACTAAAGTTTTGTTAAGAATTTTTACATATGTGTCCATGAAGGATATTGGTTTTAGTTAACTTTCCTTGTAATATAATTGTCTGGTTAGTTATCTGGATAATTCTAGCCTTGTAGGATGAGTTGGAAGTGTTTTCTCTGCTTCAATTTTCTAAGGATTTGGCATAGACTTGGTGTTATGTCATCTTTAAATGGGCCCTGCCGGGGGCTCAATGGTAAAGAATCTACCTGCCATGCAGGAGACGAGGGTTGGATCCCTGGGTCAGGAAGATCCTCTGAAGTAGGGCATGGCAAACCACTCCAGTATTCTTATAAGGGGAATCCTGTGGACAGAGGAGCCTGGTGGGCTACTGTCCATAGGGTCGCAAAGAGTTGGACATGATTGAGGCTATGTACGCATCTTTAAATGATAGTTAGAATTACCACTAAAGCCATCTTGACCTATAGTTTCCTTCGGAGGAAGTGTTTTAAATAAAATTTTAGTTTATTTAACAACTGTGGGGCTTTTTTCTATTCCAATACAGGTGTTTATACTACAAAATTTCCCAAGTACTACTTTTGCCATATCCCACAAATTATTATATGCTTAGTTTTCATTTTCACTCAATTCAAAGAATCTTATAATTTCCCTTTTGACTTCTTCTTTGAGTTATTTAGATCTGTATTGTTTCAAATTAATTTAAATATTGGGGGAATTTTCAGAGATCTGTCAATAATTTCTTGTTTAATTCTATTGTGTTCAGTATATATTTTATGATTTGAATCCCATTAACATTATTGAGGCATGTTTTATGGTCCTGTATATGAATTATCTTGGTCAATTTTCCACATGCATGTGAAATAAATGTGCTATTGGTGGCAAGTCCTACAGTTGTCAACTAGGTAAACTGGTTCACAGTCTTGTTCAAATCATATGTACTTGCTGATTTTCTGTCTACTTGTTCTATCAGTATTTTAGAGAAGGTGTTGAAATCTATAACTGTAATTGGGATTTGTCTTTTTATTCTTGCATTTTTATCAATTTAAAATGATAAAATTTTATCATTTCATCAATTTACATGAAGCACTGTAATATGTGAATATTTATGATTTTTATGTCCTCTTGACAAACTCACCACTTAAAATTATGTAATGACATTCTATGACCATAATGTGTTAGTGTTAATCACTCAGTCGTGTCCAACTCTTTGTGGCCCCATGGACTGTAGCCTTCCAGAGTGTTGTTCTTGTCTCTGAAATTTATCATAACTGATATCAATATAGCCACTCAAGCCGTGTTCTGATTGGTGTTAAGCTTGTTCATCTTTTTCCATTCTTTTTCTTGTAATCAATTTGTATCTTTAAATTTAAAATAAGGGTCTTATAGGCAGCATATATTTATGTCTTCTTTTTCTATACAGTCTGATAATATCTGCTTTATAATTAAGGTCTTTAGACCATTTACAGTAAAGTGATTATTGGTATTGACATGTTTGAATTTTAATCAAGTATCTTGCCATTTGTTTCTTCCATATGTCCCATCTTCTCTTGTTTTCTCTTTTCCCTCCAACATTTTCTTGAGTATTCTGAAGATTCCATTTTAGCTATTTTGGTAATATACATTTAAGATTTCATTTTAGCTATTTTGGTAATGCACATTTTTAACATTTCAGAATCTACCTTCAAGTGATATTAAGGCATAGAATAAGAACTTTAGAATTGTGTACACCTATTCCCCACCTCCTGGCTTTTGTACTACTATTGAGATACATTTTACTCCTACATGTGTTGTAAATCCTATAATACATAATAAGTTGGGGGCAATTTGAAGGCTCATATTGTTACCCCTCTCTCAGAGAACTTTTCCCTCCACTGTGTAATGTTCAGTAATTGAAAATTGTTATTTTATATATTTTTATCCACATTTTCATTTTTTCAGTTATAGTGAAGTAAATCCAGTCCTTATTACTCTATTTTCATTTGAAGCATAAATGTGGCTTGATGTTTCAAAGGATGGTTAATTTTTCAGGACTTGTTTCACTTCTAACCAAAGTGCATTTCATATGTATCTGGACTTGCTGAAAGAGTCCAGTGTCTGTGCACTATTCTTGCTCTGCCTCTGGCTAGAAAATTCAAACTGCATAGCTTTCTTTGGTCACAAGATGGCCTTTAAATTCATTTTCTGAATTTCCTTCAATAGATTTTATTTTTTTTAAGAAAAAAATCCAGCAATTATTTGTATTCAAATGTTATATTATCTACATTATTATTTCAATTTTATTAAAATACATAAGGACTGAAACATGTATCCTTGTTTGTCATTTGCTGACAAACACTAAATCTATACTTAGTTTTTTATCCATCAGATATCTACTAGATATACATGATGTACTAAAATTTCAATGACCCAATCCATATCTACATCTCAAAAATTTCTTGAACACCCTTTTCTTTGATAACAAAGGGTATACTCTCTAATCTCACTGTCTTCTCTTTGCTAGATTTTTTAGGTATTTATGGGAAGAATTTTTCTATCCCTTTTGTAAAGAATGGCCACTGAGGGAGAAAAGGAAGCTCGCCACAAAGAAATGATGTCAATAGGAAAATATAGCCAGGTCTTAGATATGGCTGTTCCCTTCATGGGAACTTCATGCCCAGTTTCCTTATTGTATTTTGATTACTTTCTGCTGGTTGTTTGTTGCCCAAGCATCTTACATGGAGCCTGACCACTCACATACTACACCATTAGGTGCCCTTTCAGATACGAACACTGTATTAAGAGCTAAGGGAAGGTAGTTGACAGAAAGCATTCTGTCCAGAGACTAGAATTCTAAACACATCCTTCTCTGAGGTTGACAGAGCACCTTGGATCTACGTATATACAAAGAGATGTACAGTTTTGGCAGTATATGCAAGTCTGCCTTCTATCAAAATATACCATAAATTCACTCACACGTGAGCTTCCAGTTTCTCTTCGTGAAGGAAATGTTGAATATCCTTAGGCCAAGAAAGCCAGAATGCTTCTGTTTTCCATAGAAGTTGGTGCAAACATTGGCAATCAAGACTGGTAAGTCTGAGAGACTTTCCTGACAGTTCAGTGATTAATACTCCATGCTTCCACTGCAGGGTGTGCGGGTTAAATTCCTCGTTGGGGAAACTAAAGACCTTGAATGTGGCATGGTGTGGCCAAAAAAATACAATTTAAAAAAAGAATAAAAAGAGTGATAAGTGTGATGGGCATAAGCCTCTCTGTTCATTTATTTTCCTGTCTTTTTAACTTTAGCCTTGCTCTTTATAAATTTCTGTCTCATATGAATATACCTTGTGTCTCAAGCACCTGGAGGAGGGAGGGCTTTGAAATTGATTAGGCATCTGATTCATGATGTCTGGGGTTTGCTGTGTTACATGCCATTTTCACCTGCCTAGCCATTTTCCCTTTTGGATTTATAAGTTCTATTGTGATGCTATATTCTAGAGCAGGGGGGTATAGGTGTACATCTCTTTGTGTATAGGTAGACCCAAAGTGCCCTGTCAACCTCAGAGAAGGATGAGTTTAGGATTCTAGTCTCTGGACAGAATGCTATTAACCACCTTCCCTTGGCTCTTAACGGAGTGTTTGGATCTGAAAGGGCACCTAATGGTGTAGTATGTGAGTGGTTAGGCTCCATGTAAGAAGCTCAGGCAACAACCAACCAAACTTTCTCTATTAAGGCCAGACAAGTACATAGGCTTTACAAGTGGGCCATACCATCTCTTCACAACTACTCACTTCTGCCACTGTAAGCCAAAACCAACCATAGATAATATATAAATTAATAAGTGTCTGTATTTCAGTAAAGCTTTTATGTATACCAGCATTTGAATTTCATATAATTTTTACATGTCACAAAATATTTTTTCAACCATTAAAAAATGTAAAATTTATTCTTAGCTCATTGGCCAAAAAAAAAAAAAATAAGCAGGAGGCTAGATTTGGCTCATGGGCTGTGGTTTGCCAACTTCTGTTCTAGTATCCTAACTTCTAAGTTTATTACACAGAAGACTCTCTTCATACATAATATGTATTTCACCTACTTAGCACACTACATGGAAACTTCATTTTCTTCCGGGACACTAACCCAATAGTCCTCCAATCAATCTTCTCATAAAAGATCTCCACTTTTGGGTATCTACTGAATTCACAGATATCATCTCCTGGCATCTAACTCAATATTGTTGTTCAATCACTTAGTCATGTCCAACTCTTTGTGTCCCCACGGACTCAATATAGGATAGTTTTTTACTTTCATAGGTTTCACCAGGGTGATGTGAGGAGGGACTTTCTCAAATTATAACTGAGCTGTTCCCTCACACATCTTGCATAGTATAATGAACAGGGAGGATTCAATTCATTCGGAATTCCAGAGACATAGTATGACTTTCTCACTTTAAGGACTCCTGAACATCAACAACATGGGAAGAAGGTGGCAATTGGGGCACAACAGCAGAGGAATAAGTACCTACATACCCTTTAGCCTATTGAACTTGTTTGTGAGTATAGGGACTTGGCTTTGGGAACTTCCCTCAAATAACTGAAGGTAATACCTAAAGGATTGGGTCATGCATCTCCCAGCGGCAGTTAAGAGCTTAAAGAAAGCTTACAGACTTATTGCCTCATCAAGTGCACACAAAAGGTTTGGGAGGTGATTATTATATTCATCTTGCTGAGAAACACTGATTTTTAAAAAGGTATGTCTCATCATTATTAGGTTTATACTTCTAAATAAGAGATTGAGGTAAGCTAAAAACAAGATTTTGTCACAAGTACTTAGAACTGCTCACATTACTTTCATCAGGTGGTCAACAAGCTCTTTCCTTAATATGTATTGTTTTGAAAACTGAGAAAATGGAGGGAGTTCCCTGGCAGTCCAGTGGTTAGGACTTGGCACTTTCACTGCTGCAGCCCCAGTTCAATGTATGGTCATGGAACCAAGATCCCACAAGCTGCAAAACATGGCCAAAATGGAAAAAATAAGTACATAGAAGATGTAACATGTGGGTCACCGGGACCTCAAATCTTTAAAATGAGGATGCCCTCTGACAGCTCTAAATTGATAAATCTGATAGACAGTGAAAATGGCTTTTCATATCTGTGAAAAACACAAAAAATTATCTGTGAATGTGATACGGAAAAGGTAAGATCTAGTATTCCAATCAGCATCATTTAGTAATTTTCCAATGCAGACAAACAGAAAAAGAGGAAGAAAATAGAGATAAGAAAATTAAAATTATTCATAGTTCTATCACAAGAGATACTTTTACTTTATATATTCTTAGATGGTGTGTTCATATATAAAATATACGATTTTAAGGGGAAAAATGCTTTTTTAAACTGCTTTATTAACTTCACAATATATAATGAACATTTCTCCATGCAACTGTTAAAACTTTCCTGCTGACAGAAACTTACAGACTGGGTCAAAAACACAACAATCAATTAGAAGCTGGTAATAGGAAACGCGCAAGAAACAAGTTTAACACCTAAACGTTTACAACAAAGGTAAGTCAAGAACATATAAGTTTAGGAAGTGTCTCCTAATTTCAGGGAAAACATCAGGATTCAAGGCATAAGGCAAAATTCATCATGATGCTCATGGTAAGGGGGGTCAGTGCTAACTGCCCGCAGACTATGACTCAACTGCTTTTCCCTCAGCTTTTCCATCAGCTGCCTCACCTCCTCCCCAATCCGTTCCATATTCTCTTCTCTCATCCTCGCCTGTGGCTCTCCAAGCCTCTGAGTCACGTCCCATCTATAATGCAGGATGGGCTGCCTCACACGGAACCGCCTACGATTTCCTCTAGGTACATAATATTCACTAGCACCCGAAAGGAGGGCCATAGATTCTCTTTTATTAGCAACTTGATCCTTTTCATCTTTTTTTTCATTCTCCTGGTTGGCATCTTCCATGTTGCGATTTTTTACTGTTTGTTCCTCTTTGGACGCCATTGCTCCTAGGAGACAAAAGACACAACAAGGGACTATTTCCTGGATGGAATGATCAGCACCGAGGACAGAGGCCCTACTATGCACCTCTCAAGATTCCCAGTCCTGGTGGTCAAAGGCCTTTCAAATTTTCCTTTTCCCATCTGAGAGGCCTTCTACGCCCTCTAGGGGCCCCCCAGTCCGAGCACTCCCCACCTCCCGCGCCCCAAACCCACCATTTTCCCTGCCGATCCAGGCCCAGGTCTCTGCAGGCACCAAAATGGAGGACGGGGTTGCAGGGAGCATTTGGAGTCTTAGGGTTTTCCCTACGTTCCCCCCCACCGCCCAACTGTCCCTCGCACCGACCTGGGCCTATCCTTGCTGTCTCCTGCTCCTCTGGATTCTTGCTGCAAGTGCGCCGCCGCAACACTTCAACTCGCAGACCTTCAGAGGGTCGGGGTGGGGTCAGGGGCTGCTGCAGTTGGGCGCTCAGCCCCTTCCCGGCCCCGGGTCCCCTACCCCCAGCTACCCCCACCCAGTGTGCCCTGCTCCCACTCTCAGCCGCCCCCTTCGCAGCCCCCACACCCCTCACCAACCACCATTTTTTCTACCCCGAGAAGATCGGGGGCGGGGCGGAGGTGTGGGAAAAGCTTGCTACGGTGCGAGTCAGGTGTTCGTAAGGGGCTGTTGCCCCAAGGTCTCCCGGCCCACCCCCGACCCCAGCCCCTGAAAAGGCCTGCCGCTTTCGGCGGCCAAATGCTGGGCCGTGGGGGGCATGGAAGCTACAGTGTCCACTCCGGGGCGACAGGACCCCCCAAGGAAGGGTCCGCAGGCCGCGTCCGCTCGCCCACGCCACCTTTGCGGACCCCACTCCGGGTCCCTTACCTGCTCCCCTCTCGCCTGCCTCTCTTGGCGGCCGCCCCGGCCCGCACTCCCCTCAAGACCAGATGGAGCAGGTACTAAGAAGTGAACGGGTGACCATCGGCTCTGACGCAAGAGCTGGGCATGCAAGACTCATTGCCACCCGGTCACGTGGGAGATGCGTCACCGCGGAAGGCCACGCCCTCACCCTGCCCCTCCTGCTCCGAGCTGGGGTCTCGCAGAGCCCGAACCCGCGGTGACACCTCCACTTGCACTCCACTCTTACCCACTCCCGCACCGCCCGGCCCCATGACACTTGTCTAGGAGCTCTCCTCACAGCTCTCCTTTCCTCGTGTGTTCCTGGGTCTTTCTCGTCCGGCCTCGGAAAGGCAGTACCTTCCCAGGAGGCTGATGGCCATGCCCACTTCTCTTCTGAGGTCTTGTTTTCCCTCTTGTTCCCAGGGCACTCCTTCCACCTGCTGTCTTTGCTTCCAGTCTCTCTTTTCCTCCAATAAAACGGATAGAAGGAATAGGTCTGGAAAAGAGCCTAGGAGTCTGGATTTTGAAAAATTCTTAATATCTCTCTGTTTTGTTCCCTTTATTTTAAACAAAAGAGTCAGTGTACTTTTTAAAAAGGAAATAAATCATTGTTTTTATTTGAAAAAGGGTTAAAGTTTGGGGGAAAGAAACCAACCACCTGTTTCTTCTGCTAAGTCATTATATAAATATAGACTCTACAGGCAGCTACATTTTTAGAACTTGGAAAAGGACAGGGCAGCTGATGGTTCCTCTTGTGAGGGTCCCCTTCATGCGGCCCTTCCATGAAGTGAGCCAATAAGTGTAGCACAGCAGAGCCTTGTTTGTTTTTCAGAACTAAAAGAACAGAAGAAACTCTGTCACAAATTTCTGATTCAAAAGGCAGTAAGTATGTCTGTTTGCAAATCACATGGTCATATGTTGATAAATTCCTGAGGCATCTACAATAAATGTACTATAGAACTAAGAATTTAATTTAGCAGACTTGTAGTTATAGATACACAGAAACTCAGTTGTGAACCTGTATGCTAGCAATGAACTGGAATTAGGGTAAATTTAAGAAAATATGCAGAAAACTTATACACTGAAAACTACAGAACACCACTGAAATAAAGCTAAAATCAAAATGAATGTGAAGATAAACCATGGTCCTTGATCAAGAAATTCAGTACTGTTAAGATATTAATTCACTTTAAGTTGATCTATGAATTCAGTGCTCCCCTTGTAGCTCAGTTGGTAAAGAATCTGCCTGCAATGCAGGAGACCTGGCTTCCATTCCTGGATGGGGAAGATCCCCTGGAGAAGGAAATGGCAACCTACTCCAATATTCTTAACTGGAGAATGCCATGGACAGAGGAGCCTAGTGGGCTACAGTCCACAGGGTGGCAAGAGTCGGACATGACTTAGCGACTAAACCACCATAAATTTAGTGCTGTCAAAATTATACTTGAAGCAGGCAACTTCATATAAATTGATAAACTTTGTTTTTGTTTAGTTGCTAAGTCCTATCCTTGTCTTTGCGACCCCATGGACTGTAACCCACCAGGCACCTCTGTCCATGATGTTTCCCAGGCAAGAATGCTTGAGGGGGTTGCCATTTCCTTCTTCAAAATTGACAAACATACCCTCCCCCCAAGTTTATATGGAAACGCAAAGGGCCTAGAACAGGCAAAATAATTTTGAAAAGAAAAACACAAATCTGGAAAATTGCACTATCTAAGTTCCAGACTTACAATGTAATTGTACAGATAGTGGAGTATACAGTCACTGGACTTACCAAAATTAAAAACTTCTACTCTTTGAAAGATATGGTTGAAAGATGAAATGGAAAGCTGGAAGAAAACATTTATAATATGTATAACCAACAAAAGATTTGTATCCAGATGTATAAAGAACTAAAATTTAAAAATAAGAAGGTAGTAGTGCAATTAAAAATGATCAAAATGAATAATATATGAAATTTTTTAAAAAACAAAGACGATCTGAATGAACAAAAATCTCACAAAAGTACATATACTGATTATCAGTGAGCTCATGGAACGATGCTCAACCTCATTAATCATCAGTAAAATTTAAAAAATACAGAATAAAATATCAATGCATACTCATCAGAGTAGCTAAAATTTAAGTCTGATAATTGTAAGTATTTTTGAGGATATGGACAACTGGAATTCTCATTCATTTCTGGTAAGAAGTTCAATCACCTTGACAGATTTTAACAGTTTCTTGAAAAGTTAGACCTACACTTAACCATATGTCCTGGAAATTCCACTCTTAGGAATTTTCCCAAACAGAATTTAAAACATATTTCCTCAGAAACACTTGCACAGGAATGCATAAATTCCATTTATGATAGCCCCTAAACGGATACAATCCAAAAGTCCATCAAGAAATGAATAAAAAAATTGTGATGCATTCATGCATTAGAATACTTTAAAGCAATAGAAAGGTACAAAGTACCAGTACAAGCAATGACAGAGATGCATCTGAAAAAATATCATATGTAGGGAAAGTCACCAGATACAAAATAGTGCATTCTGCATGATTCCATTTATATAAAGTTCTAGAAAAGGCAGTATGTATGCAGGTCGAGAAGCAGCAATTAGAATTGGACATGGAACAACAGACTGGTTCTAAATTGGGAAAGGAGTACGTCAAGACTGTACATTGTCACCTTGCTTATTTAACTTGTATGCAGAGTACATCGTGGGAAATGCCAGGCTGGATGAATCATAAGCTGGAATCAAGATTGCCAGGAGAAATATCAATAATCTCAGTTATGCAGATGACACCACCCTTATGGCATCAAGCAAAGAAAAACCAAAGAGCCTCTTGATGAAAGTGAAAGAGGAGAGTGAAAAAACTGGCTTAAAACTCAACTTTTAGAAAGCGAAGATCATGGCATCTGGTCCCATCACTTCAATGCAAATAGATGGGGAAACAATGAAAACAGTTGCAGACTTTATTTTCTTGGGCTCTAAAGTCACTGTAGATGGTGACTGAAGACATGAAATTAAAAGATGCTTGCTCCCTGGAAGAAAAGCTATGACCAACCTAGACAGCATATTAAAAAGCAGAGACATTACTTTACCAACCAAGGTCCATCTGGTCAAAGCTATGGTTTTTCCAGTAGTCATGTTGTGGTTGTAAGAGTTAGACAATAAAGAAAGCTGAGTGCTGAAGAATTGATGCTTTTGAACTGGGTGTTGGAGAATACTCTTGAGAGTCCCTTGGACTGCAAGATCTAACCAGTCCATCCTAAAGGAAATCAGTCCTGGATACTCATTGGAAGGACTGATGCTGAAGCTGAAGCTCCAATACTTCGGCCACCTGATGCAAAGAACTGAGTCCTTGGAAAATACCCTGATGGTGGGAAAGGCTGAAGGTGGGAGGAGAAGGGGATGACAGAGGATGCGATGGTTGGGTGGCATCAGCGGCTTGATGGAAATGAGCTTGTGCAAGCCCCAGGAGTTGGTGATGGACAGGGAAGCCTGGCGTGCTGCAGTCCATAGGGTCACAAGGAGTCGGACATGACTGAGTGACTGAACTGAACTGAGAATAGGCAAAACTAAATTATATTGATGTAAATTTAATTAAAACAATGTTTACCTGACTTGAAACTTGTGATTTTTCTGACTGTAAAAGGGGCGTAACAGAGCTTTCTCAGCTGAGGGAAATGTTCTCTATCTTGATGGGGTAGTGACTCCACTGGCAAATACATTTATTGAAATCATTGAATTGAATAATTAAAATACCTATGTATCTTATTGTATGTAAATTATACAGAATAAAAGTGACTAAAATTCAAATATCTAGGAAAAGCCTAATTAAATACTTACAAGACTTCTACACTGAAAATTATAAAATAATTTTGAAAAACATTAAAGAAAACCTAAATAAGTGAAGAAATATGGATTGGAAGACAATATTTTAGAATTGTCAATTATTGCAAAATTGATCCATAAATTCAGTGCAATCCATATAAAATCTCAGCAGATTATTTTTCTGTTGACAAGCAGAATTACAACTACATGTATGAAAATGTAAATAAAGAACCATATGTAACCAAGACAGCTTTGAAGAAGAGCACTCTAAGATTTCCATACAGGATACCAAGCTTAATACAATGCTATAGTGAAGAAATAGTATGATATTGTCTCAAATATTAACATATATATGTTTATTCACACACACACATGAAACTTACCTACACATACTATCCTTGATTTATGACAAAGATGACAGTGCAGTGGGTAAGGACAGTGCAGATCAGTTGAATATCCATGTGTGAAAAATGTTTGTTGACTCCACCTTAAGTAATGCACAAAAATAAACCCCCAATGGATTGCAGATCTAAATGAGAAAGGTAGAAATATCATTCTAATGCAAAGTACACAGGAAGTCGTCTTTGGGACTTTGGAGTAGGCAGTGTTCTTGAAAAGGACACAAAAAGAACTAATATCAAGGATTAAAAATATTACAAATTGTATTTTTTAATATCAGAAACTTCTATTCTTCAAAATATATCATCAAAAGAATAAAGATGCAAGCCCCAAACTAGGAAAATATTTTTGTAACATATATCTGAGAAATGATTTGTATCTATAGAGTATAAATAACTTCTACAAATGAATAAGAAAAAGACAATCCAATGGAAAAATGAATGAACACCTTAAAATAACAGCTCAAAAATCAGAATATCAAAATGTCTAATACATTTGTGAAAATGTGCTCAACTTTATTAGTGTGCAGAGAAATGCAAATTAAAGCCAAAATGAGATACGGCTAAATGCCACCCAGAATGTCTAAGTTAATAAAGACAAAAAAAAACAAATGTACAAGTGTTTTACAAGTACAATTAGAGATGGTATTACCACTTTGGAAAACTGTTTGAAAAATATATAAAGGTAAGCATATGTATGTATACTCTATGACCCAGCACTCTCATTCTAGATATAATCATAATAAAAAGGGTACATTGTTTTGCCAAACAGCATTTACACACATGTTCATAATCTGTGTTAGTCACTTAGTCATGTTCGACTCTTTGCGAACCCACGGACTGTAGTCCACCAGGCTCCTCTGTCCATGGGATTTTCCAGGCAAGAATACTGGAGTGGGTTGCCATTCCCTTCTCCAGGGGACCTTCCTGACCTAGGGATCAAACCCAGGTCTCCTGCATTGCAGGCAGATTCTTTACTCTCTGAACTACCAAAGAAGCCCATAACAGAACTTTTTAAATTGCCAAAAATTAGCAAGTATCCAAATGTTCTTCATCAGGAAAATATATTGCTTAATTGTGTATTTAAACAGTGGAATTTTATTCAGCAATAAAAATGTGCATATTACAACCACACATAATATGAATGGATCTCACAAACATAATATTGAAATAAAGCCAGAGTGAAGAAGAGTAATGTATATGAGTTTGTATGGATTTTGACACAGACATAGCTATCTATGATGCTGGGCACTTTTGGGTAATGACTGGAATGGAATTTCTACAGTGTTGTTAATGTTCTGGCTTTTTTGCCTTTTTTTTGAGTGTTTCTTAAATGGTTTTAGTTTGTAAAATTTTGCTGAGCTACATATTTATAATTTGGGCACTTTTACATATGTATTTTTTACTCTATTAAGAAGTTCCTTAAATGCCAAACAAACTTACATCATTCTTCTCATAGTAAACTGTTAAAAAGAATTGCACACTACTATTGGATATGTAACTTGGTACATTCTTTTTAAAAATTTATTTTATTGAAATACAGTTGATTTACAATAATGTTACATTAATTTCTACTGTATAGTACACTTATTCCATTATACATACATATATATATATATTTACATATATATTATTTTTCACATTCTTTTCCATTTTGGTTTATCACAAGATACTGAATGTAGCTCCCTGTGCTATACAATAGGAACTTATAGTTTATCTATAATTTTATAATTCTTTCTGGAGAATTCCTTGACAGTAATTATTTTAAGAAATGTCCATATTGTTTGATATAATCACTTAATTCTTTACATTCTATTCTACAGAAAAAAACATGTGTAGAAAGTTGCACATAAAGATGTTCTTTGTTGTAAAACAAAGTAAATCAATAGAAAAAACAAAATATACAAATATAGATTATTAGGCTTAAACAAGTCATTGCCTATCTACATAACTGAGTTCTAGTAAACAATAAAAATACACTATAAAAGTGTATTTGATGGTAAAGAATACTTTTCATGATTTACACTTTAAATAATATAAAAGTAGATTAGAAATAATATACTCAATGAGATTGTAATATTAACCTATATTCATGTACATATAAACATAAAATGCAATAAAAATATAATCAATCCTTATTTCTGAATATTCCTATATATAATCAATATTAAAACAAGCAATTTCTATACATAAAACCACCAGAAACAAACATAGCAAATAACAAACTAGGAAACATGCACAACATATATTATCAATTCATTTTAGCCTCATTTTTTCATGATTCAGAAAACAGTGATATGGAAAAATTCTTCCTTTGCACATGGGAAATCTATCACCCTCTTCACAAGTTTGTTTAAGATACAAGATAAACCACTGTAATAGAGACCCCCAAAATACAATGGTTCAAATAAGAGGGAAGTGTATTTCTCTCATACAAAATAGTCTAGAGATAGAAAGGGACTTTGAGGCAGGTGAATTTGTCTGCTGTATGAAGTCAGGTGCCTTCTATCCTGTTGCTCTGCTATCTCCAAGAGCATTGTCTTTATTCTTCGTCTGAGTTCTAGGACACAAGAAGGAGGAAAGACAAAATGGTCGGCAAACAATTCCCTTTTTATTTTTTTAAAGTTTTTTTTTTAAATGTGGACGATTTTTAAGTCTTTAATGAATTTGTAACAATATTGTTTCTGTTTTTTGTTTGTTTGTTTTGTTTTGGCCACAAAGCATGTGGGAGCCTAGCTTTCTGACCAGGGATTAAACCCACACCCCCTGCACTGGAAGGTGAAGTAATACCTGCTGCACCAGCAGGGAAGTCCCCCTTTTTAAACGTGATACAGAAGTTGCATGCTCCAAATCTGTCCATATCCCATTGTGAAGAACTTGAAAAAAAGACATACTGTACTTCACATTACAAGACAGGCTTTCAGCTACAAGAGAGGCTGAAAGTGTAGGAAATGTTAATTTCTAGTTGAGTGATCAGGAGTTCTAAAACATTAGGAAAGGAAATCCTGTCGTTTAGAGGAAGATAGGGAAAAGTGTCACTGGGGACAATTAGCAGTCTTGGGTAAAAGGGATGACAATAAAGTTAACAATCATCAGCCAAATTTTGGTAAAGTTGATCACCTGGGATACTACATTCACAAAACTCTGTTTAGAGCAAAACAAAGTTTTCTCTACGTCTAAGAAGTCAACTGGGTAAATATCTGAATCTGATCATCCATATTTACTATAACTTTGTCATATTAGTTTTTTGTGAGCATCATTATTTCCTTAGGATGGACACCTAGAAATAAATTTATGGGCTCAAGGGGAACCCATATTTTAAATGTGAATGCCTGAGTTTTATACATAAAAGTGAAGAAGAAATTCAGTTCTATAACTGGAAATAAGTGAGAAAGCCCTTGGAGGAGTGCAGAGCACAAACTTCCTGACTTCATGTCATTAAGAGCTTGCACTGAACCTGCTTTAAGACTATAGACACCATCAACAGACTTAATCACCTATAAAGGAGGACTAAGGGGACCTGTACTCACAAGGCAGCATGGGATAGGCTAGAGTAATTAGTGGTAAGCATAGTGAGCCTGGCTTCAGTCAGACAGTTCTCTCTTTCCCACCCTGCTTCTAGGTCCTCCCCATGTGGTGAGGCCCAGGTCATGGTCCTTTTCCTCTTTGATGCTTTGTATATTTCAAGCCAACCTGATCATTGCTATCTTCTAGCTCCTATAGGCTTGGCAGTTCACACTTTCCTTTGGCTTTCTCCAAATGGCCTAATGCAAAGGGGTATTAGGTATACCCAGAGGGAGTGTATCTTTCACCAGAGTAGTTCCCTCCTCTGAGCACACAGGGAAGTGCTGGGTATCTGGAGGGGTCCCAAAATATCAATTGATTCAACTGTGAATAAGGCAAAGGAATTGAATGGAGAATATAGGAGAGAACATAGGGGTATATGGAGACAGTCTTCATTCTAAAACCTGGGTTGGCTCCCAGACTCAACACTAACCAGCTGTATAACCTTGGACACTTTACTAAAACCTCTCAAAAGAGGAGAGAGAGAGGATGAGGGAAGAACATCAGAGAATAGTGCACCATAATTGTTCAGATGCAAAGTCAGGAGGGCCTAAACCAACATTATGACAAATTCAGCTGTCACAATAAAGGAAGATGGAAGCTTACTGGCTATCAAAGGGGTAACATTCAGACAAGGTTTTGAAATTTCAAGAAATAATGACTAGAGAAGTTAATATGGTAGGTTGGATTAATTAATGTTAAAGGCACAAGCTCTCACTCAAAGATGACTATAAAATATCAACAGAAAACCTAAAAGTCAAGTTGGCCCCCATAGATCTGTGGTCACCAAATGGTGTTATTTGGATAAGGACAAATTGTGGAGTCAGTATTTTAATTTGCTAGATATAGCTGCTGATTTTTAGGATTAGAGGAAAGAGGAAGAGATTGAACCATGAGTGGTAGTTAGCAAAATTCAGACTATGAGAAACCCTACAAATGAAAAGTCCAAGTTCTTCCACAGATAATTTGTAAGGGCAAAAGAGAGATTAAGGAAAAAGCCATACATTAAGAGAGTTTGTTGTTGTTTAGTCGCTAAGTCATGTCCAACTCTTGTGATCCCATGGACTGTGTCTGCCAGGCTCTTCTGTCCATGGGATTATCTAGGCAAGACTACTGGAGTGGGTTGCCATTTCCTTCTCCAGGGGATCTTAGCGGCCCAGGAATTGAACCCGGGTCTCCTGCATTGCAGGCAGATGATTTACCAACTGAGCTATGAGGGAAGCCATAAACATAATTTTTTTAAGAGCATGAATATAGTGTACAGTTATGTACATTTGGAAGATAAAACCTTAAAGAATCCACAGAAAGTGATTACTCTAAAAGTAGGAATAGTAATTACTTTTAGGGAGAATGGGCTTCGCTGGTAGTTCAGCTGGTAAAGAATCTGCCTGCAGTGTAGGAGACCTGGGCTCAATGCCTGGGCTGAGAAGATCCTCTGGAGAAGGGAACAGCCACCCACTTAAGTATTCTGGCCTAGAGTATCCCATGGACAAGAAGCCTGGAAGGCTACAGTCCATGAGGTCACAAAGAGTCAGACACGACTGAGAAACTCTCAGCTCTAGGGGAAAAGGGGAAGTTTCATATAGGGTAGGGTGCCTAGAAGGGCTCCTGGGGTAGCTGAAAAAGTTCTATTTATTGATCTGAATTATGGATACAGAAATGTTCACCTCATAATATGTCACTGACCTATACATTTGAAAAGTTTCTGGGCTATATCTTATAATAAAAATGCTTTAAAACCTACAAGTTTTCTTTTTTTGGCATGAGTAAGATCTAAGACACCTTTTCAAGATTCATGACATGATAGTAAGAGTAGGGATGGTGAGATTTTAGGGTCTCCTAATGATCTCATAATAAACAAGATCAGGGTTGTTAATTCTATCACATGAATTGA
>ML662918.1:3020089-3056437 GCA_007570785.1 Antilocapra americana
TGTATTTCTTTGTTCTGCAATTGCATACAATTATTCAAAATATCAGATGGCATCACTGACTCGGACATGAGTTTAAGCATGCTCTGGGAGTTGGTGATGGACAGGAAAGCCCTGGTCCATGGGGTCACAAAGATTTGGACATGACTGAGGGACTGAACTGAACTGATTGAAAATATCATTGTGTTTTTCACTCAGTCTGCAGGCAATATCCATCCAGGATAAAACTGCCACAAAACTATAACAACTGAGGGGCTCTTCTATAGCCTTTTACAGTCCAAATTGATTTCCTTATTTGCAAAGGCATTATTTATTTATTTATTCTTTATATTATCATGTTGGTTTTGCCATACATTGACATGAATCCGCCATGGGTATACATGTGTTCCCCTTCCAGAACCCCCCTCCCACCTCCCTCCCGATTCCATCTCTATGGGTCATCCCGGTGCACCAGCCCTGAGCACCCCAATTTTTAATGTGGAGTATCATCTTGATTGGTTTACAGACAGTGAACCATCCTTGCATCCCTGGGATAAATCTCACTTGATCATGGTGCATGATCCTTTTAAATATTATTGAATTCAGTTTGCTGATATTTGTTGAGGATTTTTCCATTTATGTTTCAGTGATATTGGTCTGTAATATACTGTTTATGGTTTTTGTCTGATTTTTGTATCAGGATGATGCTGAACTCATAGATTGAGTTCAGAAGTACTCTTTCCTCTAATTTTGTAAATAGTTTGAGAAAGATAGGTTTTAACTTTCCTTTAAATATTTGTTAGACTTGACCTATGAAGTCATCTGGCCCTGCACTTTAGTTTGTTGGGGTTTTTTGTTTTGTTTCTTTACTGATTCAGTTTCATTACTGGTAATTGATCCCTTCATATTTTCTGTTTCTTCCTGATTCAGCCTTCGGAGATTGGATAGTTCTAAGAATTTATCTATTTCTTCTAGGCTGTACATTTTATTGGCATATTATTGCATTCACAGCAATCTCTTATAATCCTTTGTATTTCTACAGAGTTGGTTGTAACTTCTCTTTCATTTTTTATTTTATTTAGGCCTTCTTTCTTTTTTCTTGATAAATCTGGCTATAGGCTTATTAATTTTTTTTGTCTTTTCAAAGTCCTAGCTCTTAGTTTTATTGATCTTTTCTTGGGTTTTTTTAGTCTCTATTTCATTTATTTCTACTCTGATCTATTTCTTTATTTCCAGTAACTTTGGGCTTTGTTTTGCTTTTTCTAGTTGCTATAAATGTAAGGTTAGATTGTTTCCTTGAGGTTTTCTGTTTGTTTGTTTTTTTTCTGAGGTAAGTTGTACTGCTATAAACTATCCTCTTAGATTGACTTTTGCAGTGTCCCATTAGGTTTGAAATCACTGTATTTCCATTTTCGCTTGTCTCCAGGTATTTTTAAAATTAATTAATTTATTTTTTTCTTTACATTATAGTGTTGGTTTTGCCATATATTGACATGAATCCACCATGGGTATACATGTGTTCCCCTTCCAGAACCCCCCTCCCATCTCCCTCCCAATTCCATCCTTCTGGGTCATCCTGGTGCACCAGCCCTGAGCACTCTGTATCATGCATCAAACCTGAGCTGCCGATTGATTTCACATATGATAATTTACATGTTTCAATGCCGTTCTCCCATATCATTCCACCCTTGCCCTCTCCCATAGAGTCCAAAAGACTGTTCTATACATCTGCATCTCTTTTGCTGTCTCAGATACAGGGTTATCCTTGCCATCTTTCTAAATTCCATATATATGTGTATATACTGTATTGTTGTTTTTCCTTAAATTTACTTATTTGGTTGTTTAGTAGCATGTTGTTTAGCCTCAATGTATTTGTGGCTTTTGCAGTTTTTTTCTTGTGCTTGATTTCTATTTTTATATTGTTGTGGTCAGAAAAGATGTTAGATATGTTTTCAATCTTTTTAAATCTATTGACTTATTTTTTGCTCTAGCCTGTGATCTATCTTGGAGAATGATTCATGTGCATTTGAAAAGAATGTGTATTTAATTGCTTTTGGATGGAATGCTCTACATATATCCATCAAATTCACATGGTCTAATGTGACATTTAAGGCCAGTGTTTCCTTATAGATTTCCTGTCTGAATGATCTGAGCCATGATATAATTAGGGTGTTAAAATCCCTCAATATTACTGTGCTAGTGTCAGTTTTCCCCTTTGTGCTTGTTAATATTTGCTTTATGTATTTAGATATAGACATTAGTATGCTTGATTTTGTCCTCAAACTATCCTCATTTTCAAGGAAATTATTATTCTTTTTTCCATTCAGCTTAGGTGCTTTTCACTACTCTGTCTTTCAGTCCTCTGATCCATTCCTGTGCATCATCTAACGTTCTGTTGATTCCTTCTACTCTGTTTTTTTTTATTTCAGTTATTGTAGTCTTCAATTCTGTTTGATTATTTATATTTTTAAACTCTTATTTGAAATTCTTACTGTGCCCATCCATTCTCCTGTATTCAGTGATCATCTTTATGATCATTAGCTTGAACTCTTTATTGGGTAAATAGATTATCTCCACTTTGCTCATTTATTCTCTTGGGGTTTTGTCTCGTTTCTTCATTTGAAACATATTCCTTTGTCTCCTCATTTTGCCTAATCCTCTGTGTTCATTTCTATATATTAGGCAGTTGGTCATATTGCCTCATCTTGGAAAGTATCCTTTTGTAGGAGATGTCCTATTTGGCCCAATACCATACTCTTTTTTGGTCACCAGAATTATATGCTCCAGAGATGCCCACTATGTGGCCTACATGGGCTCTTCTATTGTGGTGGAAAGGACTACTGTGGGCACAGTGGTAGTTGGGGTTCCCTAGCCCAGTTGGTTGCCAGGCTCTGCCTTCTATCATGATTGCCAATCTGCTTGGTGGTGGGGCTGGGTCTTGGGGCAGCAGGCTATGAAGCTAGAGGGCCTGACACTGGTGCCAACTTGCTGGTGGGTAGGTAAGCTTTTATTGCTATAGGCTAGAGAGAGGACTCCAAAATGGCACTTGCCAATACCAGAGTCCTTGTGGTAGAAGGAGCTCCCCAAAATGGCTACCACCAGCATCTATGGCCCAGAGGGAGTCCCAGTTTCCTCCTGCCTCTCTGGGAGGCTCTCTAAGTGGGTCCAAACCAGCACCTTTCAAATTACTGCCTCTGCACTGTAACTTGGAGCATGTTAGATTTTGTGTGCACCCTTTAAGAACAGAGTTTCTGTTTGTTACAGCCCTCTAGTTCTCCTGCAAACAAGTTCCACTGGCTTTCAGAGATTTTCTAGGGACTTGCCTTTGTAGTGCAGCACCTCTGGACTAGGGAATCTTATATGGAGCTTGGACCCTTTACTCCCTGGGGAGACCCTTTGCAACTGTGATTATCTTTTCATTTGTGAGTTACTTACCCAGGGGTGTGGGTCTTTACTATATATATGTACATGTTTCCACCCCTCCTACCTGTCTCATTGTGGTTCCTGCTTTATATCTTTAGTTGTGGAAAATCTTTTCTATTAGTCTTCAGGTTCTTCTCATAGATTGTTTCTCTGTAAATAGTTGTAATTTGGTTGTGCCTGTGGGAGGAGGGGAGTTCAGGCTCTCACCACTCCACTTCTAACCACTGGTCACACCTTTAACCATTTTCAACTGTAGAATTCAATGTATTTTAGTACACTTTTAAGTGTACAGTTATCAACACTCTCTAGCTCCAGAATATTTTCTTCATCCCAAAAGGAAATCTCAGGCCTTGTAAGCACTCTGATCTCCATTCTTCCCTTTCTTAGCCCGTGGAAAGCATTAATTTGCTTTATGTCTCTATTGATTTGCATATTATGCATATTTAATATAAAAATGATCATACAATATGTGGCATTTTATGTCTGGTTTGTAACTCACTTGGCATTCTTTGCCCAGCTTCTTGAAGTTTCACTTTATGTGTGGGCAGCTTAATATATAGCAATGGACTCAAGGGAAGCTTTTTAAAGACTTTTGGAGAATGTCTTTGTGTACTAATCTCTCATCTCTGGTATTCTTCCTCACAAACTTCAGCCACCTCTACCTCCAATATCTTTCTTGTCAACTCAGGAAGGCAAACACTCCTCTTTATGCCACCATCCATAGGATGCCTTTAGTCAAAATCCAAAGCAATCATAGGGCTTACATTGATCACTTCTCTTTTCTCAGGAACCATAACCTTGTGCTTGTATAGAGTCTGAAAACATTGTAGTTATTTAATATATTTGTTCATTATCTAGTTCTTCAAGGCAGAAGATATGCCTGATACCAGTTTGTCTATCATTTCTGTCATTTGTTTTATTTTACCATGCATGTGTGTAGGTTAAGTTGCTTCAGTTGTGTCTGATTCTTTGTGATCCTATGGACTGTAACTTGCCAGAGTCCTTTGTCCATGGGATTCTCCAGGCAAGATTACTGGAGTGGGTTTCAATGCCCCACTCCGGGAGGTCTTCCCCACCCAGGGATTGAACCTGTGTCCCTTACATCTTTTGCACTGGCAAGTAGGTTCTTTACCACTAGCACCTAGGAAGCCCTTATTTTAGCATATTTTGCACAATTCTAGGATAATTTACTTACAGAGTCCCCTCACCCTGTGTGAAGCCATACTGGAAAGGAACCAGCAAGTCAGCTTTGTGTCTACCTAACACACAAATATTCACACATCCTTGCCATAGCAAAGATGAGAGTACATATGTCTCTGTCTTCACCCTGCTATCTGTTTTAGATCAACAGAATAAGTAGTAACAAGCTATGTTTTTTTTCCAGTAGTCATGTATGGATGTGAGAGTTGGACCATAAAGAAGGCTGAGTGCCAAAGAATTGATGCTTTTGAATTGCAGTGCTGGAGAAGACTCTTGAGAGTCCCTTGGGCTGCAAGGAGATCAAACTAGTTAATTCTAAAGCAAATCAATTCTGAACACTCATTGGAAGGACTGATGCTGAAGCTGAAGCTCTAATAATTTGGCCGTGTGATGTGAAAAGGTGACTCATTGGAAAAGACCCTGATGCTGAGAAAGACTGAAAGCAAAAGGAGGGGGTGGCAGAGGATGAGATGGTTAGTTGGTATCACCAACTCAACGGACACGAATTTGAGCAAACTCCAGGAGACAGTAAAGGACATAGTAGCCTGGCATGCTGCAGTTCATGGTGTCACAGAGTCAGACACAACTTAGTTTCTAAACAACAACAACTAAGAACTGTACACCAGTTTTGTACCCTCTTCTTGCAGATCTTTCTTTGCATGTAATTCTCTTAGAGCCTCCACCTCCAGTTGGTTTAAAAGAGGAAAGAACTACGCTCCTCCTTTCATCCATGAAAAAGTGATAGAACTGACTTTCATCACGTGCCACCCCTGGAGTTTGAATGTGCATGCATACTAATTTGCTTCAGTCATGTCTGACTCTTTGTGACCCTATGGACCATAGCCTGCCATCTCCTCTGTCCATGGGATTCTCCAGACAAGAATACTGGAGGGGGTTGCTGTGCCCTTCTCCAGAAGATCTTAGTGACCCAGGGATTGAAACCATGTCTCTTATGCATCCTGCATTGGCAGGCAATTTCTCAAACACTAGCTCCACCTGGGAAGCCTAGAGTCTGAATACCTTAGTTAAATTCTATCTGCACTATTCACTGTGGGCTTTCCAGGTGGCGCTACTGGCAAAGAACCCACCTGCCAGTGCAGGGGACATAAGAGACCGTGGGTTTGACCCCTGAGTCAGGACGATCCCCTGGAGAAGGAAATGGCTACCCATTCCAGTATTCTTGCCTGGAGAACCCCATGAACAGAGGAATCTGGCAGGCTATCATCCATAGGGTCACAAAGAGTCAAACATGACTGAAGTGACTTGGCACACATGAATTTTATAGAAGGTAGAGATACTAACGATAGAGAAGACCAGAAAAACACGCTTATTTGAAGGATGAACTATGATGCTGTGTGTGCTAAGTCACTTCAGTAGTGTCTGACTCTATGCGATGATAGACCCTATGGATGATAGCCTGCCAGATTCCTCTGTCCATGGGGTTCTCCAGGCAAGAATACTGGAGTGGGTTGCCATACCCTCCTCCAGGGGATCTTCCTGACACAGGGATCAAACGTGCACATTAGCAGGTGGGTTCTTTACCACTAGCGCCACCTGGGAAGCCCTGAACTATGGTATTTACTATCATTTTTGTAATCTGGTCAGTTAATAATGAGTGACTACTTTCAAACTGGAAAAAAGAACCCCACAAATTAATGATCTGCATGAAAAAGCTGTTTATAGAGGCTTCAGAACTTCTCTACCCCACCAACAGATCTTTTGCCTCTATCACAACTACCCATTCCTTAATAACTGTGACAACAATGCCTCACTATTTTTAAGATCTCTTTTCTTTCTCCTCTTAAATAGTTTTTACCTCAAACAAGTTGGTGGCAACTTTGTGTTTATGATGAGCCACTGTTTTCCTAAAAACAAATATTAAGAACACATCTTTGGGAATACCCTGGTGGTCCAGTGGTTAGGACTCCATGCTCTCACTGCCTGGTAGGACCCAGGTTCAGTCCCTGATCAGGGGACTACAATCCCACAAGTGGCACAGCATGGCCAAAAATAAATAAATAAGTAAATAAGCATTAAAAAAAGAACACATCCCTCTTTCTGTTGCATATATTTCAAGCTAACCGGTCAACAACAGATTCAATGATTAGTACCAAAAGTCTTAGCAACAAAAACTTTTGTGTGATAATTGACTAAATGGGGCCAGTTTCTGTTAGTGCTTCTAATTCCCCAATGTGACTGAGTAAGGTCTTTGTTGTTGTTGTTTAGTCATTAAGTCGTGTCCGACTGTTTTGTGTCCCATGGACTGTAGCCCGTTGGGCTCCTCTGTCCATGGGATTTTCCAGGCAAGAATACTGGAGTGGGTTGCCATTTCTTTCTCCAGAGTAAGGTCTAAAGAAACATAAATATGATAGAGATATATGGGAGAAATGAAAATCTATTGGATTCTAAATAAGAGTGCCGAGAAAAGGTGGGATCTTTTAAACACAGTATTAAGGGAGATAAAAGGGCATGGTACAAACTGGGAGAGAGAAGGCATGATACTGAGATCAAAGTAGTAAAATTTTATGACTGACTTTTGAGATCTGAAAATCTAAGGGCAAGGTGTGTAGCATTATGGGATCAGGAGCTCACCTAATGAAAAGGCCTCCACATACTCAGGAGTGCCTCAAAAGTGTAGCCTCTAGTTGTCCTGTACATTTTAAACTTCCAAAAATGTATCTGCTTGGAGGGTCTACATTTCTTATGACTCAGCAACAGAAACAGATGGCTGGGTCTTTTTATCCTCTTATCATGACTCTTTTCTAAACGCATGTTTCTGTATTTATGATTATTAAGGAATATAATATGTTTATGGGGAGAAGAACAGGAAACTATCAGAGCAAAAGTACAAACCATGATTCCAATCATTACTTCCTTCCTTAATTTACCCCATCCCCTCCAATTTGGTTGTAAGAATTGAAGTGCAAGCAAAATGGTGGCTGTTAGTGACCGTGGAGAGCAGGTGAAAGGAAGACTGCTACCTTTCTGTTCTTGTAGTTTAGAAGAGGATGAATAATATTCTCTCTCCACACAACCATTTAAAAAGTAACAATTGTTAATATGACTATGGTAATCAGAGAGAGGCAAATTCCAACTACAGGGAGAAGGGGCCCCTTTTGACCTCTGGAATTAGCAGTGACAAAAATGAATGACAGGGCCTGGTGGGGGTCGGGGGAGGTTGGTAAGCTGCTCCACTTCTCCATCACAGCTGGTGGGAGGGGAAAGTGGGGACCAGAGTTGGAAGATGACATAATCCTCACGTGATCAGGAGCTGACGTGAAGTCCCTATATTTCTGGGCTTCTTTCTCCTCTAGCTACCAACTCATTACTGCCCTGCAGGCATTCCTGCTTATGACCAAGAGAAAAAGGACATAAAATCTTTAAATCCCAGCAGGTTGGTGTGAGGGAACCACTGGAACTCTTGGGGTGGTAGTGGCTGAATCTAGTACTGGAGAAGGTCTAGGACTGCTTTCCCCAACCCCCGTGGAGATAATTATATTTTTGAAGGAAAGTGGAGCTGGAGTAGGTGGATGTCTCTTGAGAGATACCCAGAAGTTTAGTGGTAGTTTAGAAATAATCAGCTTCCCTCACACTGGTAAGATTTTCTTTTTTTCTTCTTTTCTTTCCCCAACTCCATTGAAGGAAATGAGGTGTGGGCTGGTGTGTGGAGAAAGGCTGGAATCCTGAGGTGGAGACAGAGAACTTTAGAGATAATTTGAAAATAGTTCATCTCATTGACTGCTGGTGGAGGGATGCAGTGAAGTGGGGAGTGAGGGGACTAGGCCTGAGGGTGAAGGATGTGAGGTGGGGGTGGCACAGAGATCCAGTAGAAAAGGATAGGAACAGGAGGGGAAACAGGAGGTAGGAAATTTGGGGCAACAACAGTGATGACTGTTTGAATCCTGGATTCAAGATAATAATGTGTCGTCTCTGGGGCTGGTTGATTCACAGAGAACTCCCTCCCCGCCCCCTCCTCTCTGCCCGTAGGTCTGAGGGTCTGTGTTCACAGATCTCTCGAGACAAGAAAAAGAGGAGGAAATTATCCCAAACCGTCTCTGGTCAGTATGAGGGAGGCACTCAGACAGCGGTCTCTGAGGGTGGGCGTTGAAAAGGTCGAGAGCTGAGTTAAATTTGTAGCCTCACAGCTCACCTCCCTGCTCCCCTTCTCCCGCCCATCAGAGAGGCCATTAGCCTTGTCTGCTGGAGAAATGGTGGGTTGCTGAAGGACGAGAAAGGAGGCGGAGAAGGGGTGGGAGAGGAAGGGGCGGCATCTCGAATTTCAGGAGGGCTGGACCAGTGTGGTAGGGGTAGGAGATCAGGCGAGTAACCAGCTTCAAAGCGAAACTGAAAAGGTTGAATCAAAAGAAGTGAAGCAATCTTACTTACATTTTCTCCCTGGACTTAAGCAGGAAATCACTACATCATGCAAAAATCCGGCAAAGAAAATGAAGGAAAGCCCAAGTGCAATGTGCCAAAGAGACAGGAAGAGCGCTCCTATGGAGAGTTTCAACGCCAGCAAACAGAAGGGAATTTTAGGAAGAGGCTGCTTCAGTCTCTCGAGGAATTTAAAGAGGACATAGACTTTAGGCATTTTAAGGATGAAGAAATGACAGGAGAGGGAGATGAGATGGAAAGGCATTTGGAAGAGATGAAGGGTCTGAGAAAGAAATTTAGGGCTCTACTTTCTAACCATAGGCATTCTCAGGACGGTCCATATCCCATTTAATGCCCTTCTCCTCTGAATTCAAATGTTTTCTGTTATTAATATTGCAACATTGGTTCCTTTTGTCTGCGTTTTCTTCGAAATATTTGTTACTATTTTATTCCAATCCTTCAATGTTTTACATGCGACTCTTGTTACCAACATTTCATCTTTTGACCTGATCTCACTCATTTAATAGAGATGCTTCATTTGTTTGCATGTGAAGATGCTCATTGTATATTGTAAAGTGAACATAATATGTTGCAAAAATGATATATATAGATACATCTATGTATATCTTATATGTACATTTATATATGTCATAATACAAAAAAAGTCTGAATTATTATGTAACAAAAGGTTAGCAGTGAATTGCTGTGTTATCTATATTTTATTTTATTTTTTTACCTATCTGCATCTTTTCATTTTCCAAAAATGAATTATAGATGTGTGTGCATATGTGTGCATTACTTGTGTCACAAAAAACTAAAATAAACAGACAGAATAAAAGAAATTGTCAATCACCTTTGAAGGGCAATGAAACAATAAACTCCTAATAACAGAACTTGGAGTAGGAAATGGCAACCCACTCCAGGATTCTTGCCTGGAGAATCCCATGGACAGAGGAGCCTGGTGAGCAAAGAGTCCGTACATGACTGAAGAGACTTAGCACATGTGCACACAGTGTAATATGTATACTTAAGCATTATTTCTTAACTGGACTTTGCATTTTGCATTTTCAAGTAAAGACTATTATGTTTCATTATATTTCTATTGATTACTGCTGTGACTTATGCATAGTGGGTATTTAATAAATGCTTATTTAATTAGTGGAGAAGGCAATGGCACCCCACTCCAGTACTGTTGCCTGGAAAATCCCATGGACAGAGGAGCCTGGTAGGCTGCAGTCCATGGGGTCGCTAAGAGTGGGACACGACTGAGCAACTTCACTTTCACTTTTCATCTTCATGCATTGGAGAAGGAAATGGCAACCCACTTCAGTGTTCTTGCCTGAAGAATCCCAGGGATGAGAGGAGCCTGGTCGGCTGCCGTCTATGGGGTCGCACATAGTCGGACATGACTGAAGCAACTTACCTACCTTATTTAATTAGAATTCTAGTGTTCTTGGCCTAATTTTACTTCTGATAGCATAAAGTTGGGAATATTTCTTTAGAAACTGTAACTTTTATTTTCAAAAGGAACGCAACAGGAAAGGGGTTATTCCCCAAATTCAGCCTACAAAACTATTATAACATTGTATAATTGATGTCTCTCAAAAAATCAGCTCCTGACATTATAATCATCTGGAGTACTTGTTACAAACACAAATTTTTGACAAATATCTCCCTATACACACACACATACTTGTACAAAATCAGAATGTCTGTGCATATGGCCTTGGAATCTTCATTTTGGGAGTTCCCATGAAATTATGTTCTCTAAAACTGCTTCAAAAATTCTCACTATAGAACCTGTTTCAACTGAGCAATGCAGAAGCAGTTTCCTTATAACCAAAGAGCCTTATCATTTATACTTCATAATTAAGGGCTCTTGAAGGTCAAAATGGCTGTTACCATAGCTGGAAAATTGAGGGTCTCCACCAAGTAAATCTATGTGAAGAATAAGCATTGTCAGCCTTAGTAGAAGGCAATAAGACAAATGAAAAATGAATAAAATAAAAACAAGTTGCTATCTCTACTAAATAGACAAATTTTTACTTATAATACTCAGCTTTATTGAATATGTAGGCGTTTTCATACTCAGTGAGAGAGTAAATTGCTATATCCTTTTTTTTGCTTCCATTCACAGTAACTACCAAAAGCTCTATACTTTGCATGCTCCATGCCTCACAAATTCTACTGCTTAGACTTTGTCCTAAAGAAATAATCAAAAAAAGAAATAATCAGAGCAGTAAGGAAATTTTTAGCTATAAGCGTTTTTATTTAAAGATTTCACACATTTTCAGGGAGCTTTTTTAACCTAAGAATCAACTACATGGACTATCCAATCAAAAGAAAATGAACATAGATTCCTACTAGCCACATACACAAAAATACATCCCAGTAGATTAAAGATGAAAATGTGAAAAATACAAATAAAATACTGCAATGAAAATTAAGAAAAACTTATACAGTCTTGTGTTGTGATTATCTTCTTAAGCATGAAAGAAAATCCAGAGATTGTTAAGGAAAAAAATATAAATATCTTAAAACAAGAAATAGCCTGGAAGAAAAATATTTGCAGTAGCATGACAGATAACAGGAAAATATCTCTAATGCCCCAATAGCTTTTGCAAATGAAAAGAAAAAAAATAAACAAATTTGTAAAAATATGTACATACCATATTACCTAAAATTCCACTGCTTTGTATTACAATAGAGATACATGATATATATCTGAGATATATGATATATACACAGAATGCTTAGATGAATGTTTATTGCGACATTGTAAGAGCCAAGACATTCGAAATAGCTAACTCATCAAAAGGAAAAGTTCAAATAAACTGTGGTCTAGCTATATACTAAGATAAGTACATGGTAGTTAAAAAGAATGAGATTCTTTTTTAAAAAATTTTAATTGGAGGCTAATTACAATATTGTAGTCATTTTTGCCATACATTAACATGAATCAGCCAAGAATGAGATTCTTGTGGTGAATATTGCTGAATAAAAACATTATATATATGGAATTTAGAAAGACGGTAACAAGAACCCAGCATGCGAGACAGCAAAAGGAATGCAGATGTATAGAACAGACTCGTGGACTCTGTGGATGAGGGCAAGGGTGGGATGATATGGGAGAATGGCATTGAAACATGTTAATTATCATATGTGTAATCAATCGCCAGCCCAGGATTGATGCTCGGGGCTGGTGCATTGAGATTTCCCGGGGGGAGGGAGGAGGGAGGGAGGAGAGAGGGGGGTTCTGGAGGGGGAGCATATGTAAACCCATGGTGATATCTTGTCATTGTATGGCAAAACTAATTAAAAAAAAGAAAGAAAAATTAAAAAAATAAATAAAACGCACACATACACACAGCAAAAAAAAAGATACAAAAAAAGACATTATATTTCTTTATGTTGCTATTGTCACAAGTAATGAATTACCTAGTTCATCTTAATATAATTTGCTTTAACCACACATTCAATTTCAGTTTCCTTCCCACAATTAAACACTTATCAGTTTTATGGATATCCATCTAGAAATTTATATAGTTCTCTTTTGTATTTTAGCTACATATTATAATATTACATTATGACTTTCAGGAGCTCTTAATTATGAATTATAAACCAGTAGGCTCTCTGATTATAAAAAGACTCCTGTACAGCTCACCTGAAACAGAGTCTATGGTTATGTGTGAGCATTAACTTAACAGTTATTATTTTGTGCATTTGTCTTTTAAGTCATATAGAAGAAAAAGAGAAGTTATAAACCAAATATGCAAAACTATTTGCTTTTGTATTTAGCTATGTAGCTATCTCTACCTTTGCTGTTTATGTCTTCATATGACTTTGAATTATGTATTTACCTTGCGTCCCTTCATTTCAGCTTGAAAGTCTTACAGGATGTTCCAAAGGTCAGTGAATACAAATGCAATGAATCTCTTTTCTATAGTATAAATATAACTTAAGCTATTCGAACCATTCCCCTGTTAATTAACATTCAAGCTATTTCTATATTTTGCCCACTAAAAGAATTCCTACCTTTCATGAGCATGCTTGTACATATATTAAAACTATTGGTGCTTTTATTATTGTAAAATAGATTCTGGAAAGTAAAACTGTCTGATCAGAAAAGTACATGTTCTGGGAATTCTCTGGTGGTCGAGTGGTTAAGACTCTGCACTTTTCCTTCAAGGAATTTGGGTTCAATACCTGGTAGGAGAACTAAGATTCAGCAAGGTGAGTAGCAAGGTGAAAAAGAAAAAAAAATCGTGTTCTTTTACTTTTTCCAGCCTTCCTTGCACGTATGTTGGGGCTATCAAATGTAATATAAGACACATCTAAGGCTTATAAACAATGCATGGTGATCTCTCCACACTCCTTTTAGTAACCTTGGAAACCATGTGTGCCATCTGGAACACATAACTGTGAGATGAATGCAGGCTAGATACCCAAACAATCAATGGAGGCGAGCCAAGCTGGAGAGCCAATAACTCTCATGAACTGACGTGAAGGAATAATAAACCATTTTAAAGTCAGTGAGTCAGGAAGATCTCCTGGAGGAGGAAATGGCAACACACTTGAGTATTCTTGCCTGGGAAATCCCATGGACAGAGGAGCCTGGTGAGCAATAGTCCATGCTGTCACATAGTCTGACATGACTGAACAGGCACATCTTAACATCTTGACAAAGTCAGTGAAATAGCCTTGTTAATCTTAATATACTGCTTTAACTATACCTTCTCCACAAACACTTATCAGTTTGACAGCTATCCATCTAGAAATTTACATATTTCAGTATACATTTTAACTAAATGTTATAAAAGTACATTTACTCCCCTATTGTTTTTACTTAAAAATATTTCTAGAGATGCTTCAAAAAAGAATCGCATTCTTTTTAATGACTGTGTAGTTTTGTTAGACAGTGGATAGTTTATTTGATCTTTCCCTCCTGATGACTTGGGCTATTTCCAATATTTTGACTCTTACTAACAATTCCACAGTAAAAATCCATCTGTGCATTTTTGAGCATGCATGTACGTATATCTCTATAGTAATACAAAGCAGTGGAAGTGCTAGGTCATATAGTATGTACATAAGTTGACTTGTTTGTTTATTTACCAGTGTATGCCAGAAACACATAATCACCTTGAAAGTCCTGATGAATACTGATGCAAAAATTCTCAACAAAATGCTACCAAACTAAGCTCATAGCATACTGAACGAATTTTACATTATGAGGAATTAGGATTTATTCACAAAATGAAAGAGTGATTCAATATATGAAAATAAAGTAATGTAATATATATTACATTATATGTATATTAATATGTACATTATATACTACATTAATATAAGAAAGGAAAACACATGGTCTCAATGCAAAAGAAAGCATTTGACAAATTCCAACATTGTTTTATAATACAAACAAACACTCAGCAAACTAAGAATATAAGAGGGTTGTCTTACATGATAAAAGGCATTTATAAGAAACTCAATACTAAATCATACTCAACAGTGAAGGATGGAAATCTTTCCATGTAATATCAGAAACAAGACAAAGTTGCCTGCTTTCATCAATATTTTACTGAAAGTTCTAGCCAGGGAAATTTAGCAAGAAAAAGACATTAATCAAATCCAAATTGGAAAAGAAGTATCTTTATTTGCAGATGATGTGACACTATATGGGCTTCTATGGTGGTTCAGATGGTAAAGAATCCACCTGCAATGCCAGAGACCTGGGTTCAATCCCTGGGTTGGGAAAATCCCCTGGAGGAGGGCATGGAAACCCACTCCAGTATTCTTGCCTGAAGAATCCCCATGCACAGAGAAGCCTGGTGGGCTACAGGGTCACAAAGAGTTGGACACGACTGAGCGACTAAGCACATCATATATAATAACTCCCAAAGAGTATGCAAGAAGGCTACTAGAGCTAATAGATGAACTAACTTGTCAAACTGAAAGACACAAGATAGCCATCCAAATTCTGTTGTGTTTTTATATACTAGCAATGAGGAATCCAAAAATGAAATTAAGAAAGCTATTCTATGTACAAAGGCATGATAAAGAGCAGAATACTTAGGAATAAAGTTAGCCAAGGAAGTTCAATATTCATACACTGAAAATTACAAAACTATTGAAAGTAATAAAATAAGACCTAAATAAATGGAAAGATACCCCATGCTCATGAATTAGAAGATCTATATTCTTAAAGTGGCAATGATCCCCAAAGCAATCTACAAATTCAATGTGATTCCTTTCAAAACAAGAACAATTCATTTTCCCAAAATGGATAAGCTAACAAAAATTCTTATGGAATTTCAAGAAATCCCAAATAGGTTAAAAAAAATCTTGAATGGAAAACAAAGTAAAAAAAAAACCACTCACATTTTCTTATTTCAAAATCCTATAAATTTATAGTAATCAAAACAGTGTACTACTGACATAAGGATAGATATATAGATAAATGGAATAGAATTGAGAATCCAGAAACACATCTATGACCAATTTTTTATGGCCAATTAATTTTTGACAAGGGTAACAAGTCCATCCAATGGGAGAAAGTATAGGCTGTTCTATAAGTGGTAATGAAACAACTGTATATCCACATGTACAAGAGTGAAGTTAGACCTCAATTCACATTATATCCAAAGACAAACTAAAAATTGATTAAAGATCTAAATGTAGAAGCTTAAACCATAAAACTTTTAAAACAAAACAGAGACAATTTTTCATTAGCCAAAAAAAAATAGATGAATTGGACTTCATCAAAATTAAAACATTTGTCCATTAAAGGATACTATCAGAGACTTCCCTGGATGTCCAGTAGTGAAGACTCTGTGCTTCCACTGCAGGGGGCCGATGTTTGATCCCTGGACAGGGAACTAAGATCCCACATGCCATGCCATGTGGTGTGGCCAAAACAAAACCCACAAACAAACAAACAAATAAATAAATCTTTTTCTAAGGGGGGGCACTATCAAAAAAGTGAAGACAACCTACAGGATGGAAGAAATATTCCTAAATAATATATCTGATAAGGGTCTAGTATTAGAATATATGGGCTTCTCTGATGGCTCAGCTGGTAAAGAATCTTCCCGCAATGCAGGAGACCTGGATTCAATCCATGAATTGGGAAGATCCCCTGAAGAAGAGAAAGGATACCCATTCCAGTATCCTGGTTTGGAGAATTCCATGGAATAGTCCACAGGGTCGAAAAGAATCAGACATGACTGAGCAACTTTCACATTAGAATATATAAAGAACTCCTGCAATTCAACAACAAAAAGACAAACAGCCCAATTAAAAAATTTAGTAAAGGACTTTAATATAGACTTTTCTCCAGAAAAGATTCAATTGGTCATAAGTAACATTAAAATATGTTCAACATTATTAGTCATTAGAGAAATAGAAATCAAAACCACAATGAGATACTACTTATACCCACTGCTGCTTCTGCTTCTGCTAAGCTGCTTCAGTCATGTCCAACTCTGTGCAGCCCTATAGACGGAAGCCCACCAGGCTCCCCCGCTCCTGGGATTCCGCAGGCAAGACCACTGAAGTGGGTTGTCATTTCCTTCTCCAATGCACGAAAGTGAAAAGTGAAAGTGAAGTCGCTCAGTCATGTCTGACTCTCAGCAACCCCATAGACTGCAGCCTACCAGGCTCCTCCGTCCATGGGAGTTTCCAGGCAAGAGTACTGGAGTGGGTTGCCATTTCCTTCTCCACCTTACAACCACTATGATGGCTCTAATCCATAAAACTGAAAATAACAAGAGTTGGTAAGGACATGAAAAAATTGTAATCCTGGGCTTCCCTCTTGGAGAATTCACTTTCAATACAGGAGACAGGAGTTTGATCCTTGGCCCCGGAAGATCCCGCACACTACGGAACAACTAAGCCCGTGCACCACAACTACTGAGCCCATGCACCCTAGAGCCTGTGTTCCACAACAAGAGAAGCCACTGCAATGAGAAGCCTGTGCACTGCCACTAGAGAGTAGCCACTGCTTGCTGCAACTAGAGAAAAGCCTGCATACAGCAATGAAGACCCAGCACAACTGAAAAAAAAGTAATCCTTACAGATTGCAAATGTAAATGTAAAAAACTACAGCCCCTATAGAAAAAGTGAGTTCTTCAAAAGGTTCAAAATAGAATTACTGTATGATCCAATAATTCTACTCCTAGAAATGAACCCCTTTTCAGAATTTAAAATAGGTATTCAAACAGTTGTACAGAAATTTTCATAGAAACAATATTCACAATAGCCTAAAGACGGACACAACCCAGATGCCCATCAAATGATGAGCTGACAAACAAAATGGGATATACCCATGCAATGAACTACCATTCAATCCTAAAAGTGAATGAAGTACTGATACATTCTACAATGTGGATGAACCTTGGAAACATTATGCCAAGTGAAAGAAGCCAAACATGAAAGGTAACATATTGTATGATGACATTTGTATGAAATCTCAAAATATGTAAATAAATAAAGACAAAAAGTAAATTAGTGGTTCCCAGGGCTGGGGACAGGGCAGAAAGGGGAGTGACTGTTTAATGGGTACAAGATATCCTTTGGGGGTAGTGAAAATGTTTTGGAACTAGACAGAAATGACGGTTGTGCAGCTTTGTGAGCATACTAAATGGCACTGAATTGCACACTTAAAATAATTTCATTTTATGTGATTTAACCTAAATCAAATCCCTTATTATACAGTGGAAGTGAGAAATAGATTTAAGGGACTATATCTGATAGACAGAGTGCCTGATGAACTAAGGACGGAGATTCCTGACATTGTACAGGAGATAGGGTTAAGACGATCCCCATGGAAAAGAAATGCAAAAAAGCAAAACGGCTGTCTGAAGAGGCCTTACAAATAGCTGGAAAAAAAGAGAAGCAAAAAGCAAAGGAGAAAAGGAAAGATATTCACATCTGAATGCAGAGTTCCATGAATAGCAAGGAGAGATAAGAAAGCCTTCTTCAGTGATCACTGCAAAGAAATAGAGGAAAACAGAATGGGAAAGATTAGAGATCTCATCAAGAAAATTAGCGATACCAAGGGAACATTTCATGCAAACATGGACTCGATAAAGGACAGAAATGGTATGGACCTAACAGAAGCAGGAGATATTAAGAAGAGGTGGCAAGAATACACGGGAGAACTCTACAAAAAAGATAGTTTTGGAAGTTTTGGCCACAGCAATCAGAGCAGATAAAGAAATTAAAGGAATCCAGATTGGAAAAGAAGAAGTAAAACTCTCTGTTTGCAGATGACATGATCCTCTACATAGAAAACCCTAAAGACTCTACCAGAAAATTACTAGAGCTAATCAGTGAATACAGTAAAGTTTCAGGATACAAAATCAACACACAGAAATCCCTGGCATTCCTATACACTAACAATGAGAAAACAGAAAGAGAAATTAAGGAAACAATTCCATTCACCATCGAAACAAAAAGAATAAAATACTTAGGAGTATTTTTACCTAAAGAAACAAAAGACTTGTATATAGAAAACTATAAAACACTGATGAAATAAATCAAAGTGGACACAAACAGATGGAGAAATGTGCTGTGTTCGTGGACTGGAAGAATCAATATAGTGAAAATGATTATACTACCCAAAGCAATATATAGATCAATGCAATTCCTATCAAGCTACCAGAGGTCTTTTTCAGAGAATTAGA
Organism: Antilocapra americana; assembly: GCA_007570785.1. Classification (NCBI taxonomy): domain Eukaryota; kingdom Metazoa; phylum Chordata; class Mammalia; order Artiodactyla; family Antilocapridae; genus Antilocapra; species Antilocapra americana. The sequence goes on from ML662918.1 coordinate 3,038,749, forward strand.
ACAAATAATTTCTCAATTTGTATGGAAATACAAAAAACCTCGTATAGCCAAAGCAATCTTGAGAAAGAAGAATGGAACTGGCGGAATCAACCTACCCGACTTTAGGCTATACTACAAATCCACAGTCATTAAGACAGTTTGGTACTGGCACAAAGGCAGAAATATAGATCAATGGAACAAAATAGAAAGCCCAGAGATAAATCCACGCACCTATGGACACCTTACCTTTGACAAAGGAGGCATGAATATACAGTGGAGAAAAGACAACCTCTTTAACAAGTGTTGATGGGAAAACTGGACAGCCACTTGTAAAAGAATGAAACTAGAACACTTTCTAACACCATACACAAAAATAAACTCAAAATGGATCAAAGATCTAATCATAAGACCAGAAACTATAAAACTCCTAGAGGATAACATAGGCAAAACACTCTCCGACATAAACCAAAGCAGGATCCTCTATGACCCACCTCCCAGAATATCGGAAATAAAAGCACGAATAAACAAATGGGACCTAATTAAAATTGAAAGCTTCTGCACAACAAAGGAAACTATAAGCCAGGTGAAAAGACACCCTTCAGAATGGGAGAAAATAATAGCCAATGAAGCAAGAGACAAACAATTAATCTCAAAAATATACAAGCAACTCCTGCAGCTCCATTCTAGAAAAATAAACGACCCAATCAAAAAGTGGGCCAAAGAACTTAACAGACATTTGTCCAAAGAAGACATAAAAATGGCTAACAAACACATGAAAAGATGTTCAACATCACTCATTATCAGAGAAATGCAAATCAAAACCACAGTGAGGTACCACTTTACACCAGTCAGAATGGCTGCCATCCAAAAATCTACAAGCAATAAATGCTGGAGAGGATGTGGAGAAAAGGGAACCCTCTTACACTGTTGGTGGGAATGCAAACTAGTACAGCCACTATGGAAAACAGTGTGGAGATTCCTTAAAAAACTGCAAATAGACCTGCCATATGACCCAGCAATCCCACTGCTGGGCATACACACCGAGGAAACCAGAATTGAAAGAGACACATGTACCCCGGTGTTCATCGCTGCTTTGTTTACAATAGCCAGGACATGGAAGCAACCTAGATGCCCATCAACTGACGAATGGATAAGAAAGCTGTGGTACATATACACAATGGAATATTACTCAGCATTAAAAAAAATCATTTGAATCAGTTCTACTCAGGTGGATGGAACCGGAGCCTATTACCAGAGTGAAGTAAGCCAGAAGGAAAAACAACAATACAGTATACTAATGCATATATATGGAATTTAGAAAGATGGTAACGAGAACCCTGCATGTGAGACAGCAAAAGGAATGCAGATGTATAGAACAGACTCGTGGACTCTGTGGAAGAGGGCAAGGGTGGGATGATGTGGGAGAATGGCATTGAAACATGTTAATTATCATATGTGAAATCAATCGCCAGCCCAGGATTGATGCTCAGGGCTGGTGCACCGAAATGTCCCACGGGGAGTGAATCGGGAAAGAGGAGGGAGGGGGGTTCTGGAGGGGGAGCATATGTAAACCCATGGCGGTTTCATGTCATTTTATGGCAAAACCAACACAATAAAGTAAAGAAAATTAAAAAAAAAAACTGGCTTAAAACTCAACATTCAGAAAACTAAGATCATGGCATCTGGTCCCATCACTTCTTGGCAAATAGATGGGGAAACAATGGAAATACTTACAGACTTTATGTGAGGGGCTCCAAAACCACTGCAGATGGTGACTGCGGCCGTGAAATTGAAAGATGCTTGCTCCTTGGAAGAAAAGTTATGACCAACCTTGACAGTATATTAAAAAGCAGAGACATTAATTTGCCAACAAAAGTCTGTCTAGTCAAAGCCATGATTTTTCCAGTAGTCATGTATGGATGTGAGAGTTGGACCATAAAAAAAGCTGAGTGCTGAAGAATTGATGCTTTTGAACTTTGGTGTTGGAGAAGACTCTTGTGAGTCCCCTGGACTGCAAGGAGATACAACTAGTCCATCCTAAAGGAAATCAATCATGAATATTCATTGGAAGTTCTGACGCTGAACCTGAAACTCCAATACTTTGGCCACCTGATGTGAAGAACTGACTCATTTGAAAAGACCCTGATGGTGGGAAAAATTGAAGCAGGAGGAGAAGGGGAAGACAGAGGATGAGATGGTTGGATGGAATCACTGACAAAATGGACATGGTTTTGAGTAAACTCCGGGAGTAGGTGATGGACAAGGAAGCCTGGAGTGCTGCAGTCCATGAGGTCACAAAGAGTCGGAGACGACTGAGTGACTGAACTGAACTGACGTGTGTGGAGGAGGATGTACTAATTTCTTCAATGTGTATCTGTGATTGAGGTGAGACTCTGTAGTTCACATAGTTTAAGAAAGGAGTTTATGATATAAGAAAGCAAGGCACAAAGCTAGTCAGAGACAGAGTGTGGATTTGGTTCTAATGCCTGGACTCTTAGAAACTGAGCTATCCTGGGGCCATAATGGGTACAATTTTTATATTTTCATTAATGTTTTTCTGATTATACAATTAGGTAATAAGAAACTTACATTATAGTTTCTTACTGCACTCATGTATTTTTCTATTTTTCCTGTTATTCGGATTTTTATTTTTTGCTTTGTCTTTAGGTGCATATAAATAAAGAATTAATATACATATTAAATGTTCCCTTTTATCTGTATGAATGTGAATTGCTTTGAATTCTACCTTGTTTAATATTTAAACAGCAGTATCAGTGTTCTTATAGATATAATTTGCATAATATACCTTTCAGTATTCTCTTAGGTTCACCCATTCTTTGTTCTTATATTCAATGTGAATCTTATTGAACCATCTCATAAATCTTTTTACTGGAATACTGAGGGGCAGAGTAGAGATTTAAACCCAACTAGGACATGGCTGAGCGACTGAACTGAACTGAACAAAGATGTGGAGAAACTAGAGCCTTCATAATGGCTGGTAAAATGGTACAGCCACTTTGGAAAACAGTCTGCCAGTTTCTCAAAAAGCTAAACATTCCATTACCATATGATCCAGTAAAGCTACTCCTCGGTATAAACCGAAAAGAATTGAAAACATACATCTGTGTAACTTGTACACTGACATAGCAGTATTACTTTAAATGCAAGAATGTGGAAACAATCTAAATGGCTGTCAGTGATGGATGGATAAATAAAATGTATATATGCATATAATGGAATACTATTAAACAACGAACAGGAGTTCAGTACTGGCACTTGGTATTAATACAGCTTGGATGCACCTTGAAAATGTTATGCTGCGTGAAATAAGCCAATCTCAGAAGGCCACAGCTTCCGTGATTCCATTCCTGTGAAATGTTCAGAGCAGACAGAGCCAAAGACAGGAAGTAGATCAGTGTGTTTGGGGGTGGGGGGGTGGAGAGCAGAAAAGCCCTGTGACAGCTTGGGGCTTTCGGACTAATGTTCTGGGACTAGACAGTGCTGATGTTTGGAGAACACATGCATGTACGTAATGCCACTGAATTGTATACTTTAGAATGGTGGAATTGTATGTTTTATGTGTATTTTGCCACAATATTTTTATTTGGGTGAGTTTTATGACATGTAAATTCGGTCTCAGTAAAGCTGCTATAAGAATAAAAAAAAAATAAACCCAACTAGAAGTGACAAGTTTTAACACTTGGACTCTTAGAGCCTGAGCTATATTACTTCCCTGAATACTGCAAATCCTCTCTTTTCTCAGTCTCCATGCTCTTCTTGGCAGATCCCATTTACTCAATTTCACATGTCTAGCCGAAACTACTCTTTGGCCCTACAGACTTTTGTCCAATCTCAAGTGGTACTCTCCTCCTGAATGTCCCAAACTTACCTCAGTCTCAACAGGTCCAAATTTGTTTCATCATTAATTGAGATTAACTCTGTTTGTCCATGAGGTTGCAAAGAGTCAGACAGGACTGAGAGACTAAGTTTACACTGTTTTTCTGTCTCAGGTTTCCTGCTTAGTGCTTTTTGAGTTGCAATGTTAGTTCTGGTCACAAGGTGACCCTGTACTCTACTTTTCAAGTTTCTTCAATAGACATTCAAATTTTGTTAAAAGAGAAAAATAAATCTGCCATCATTAAAAAAAAAGTTAGGGGATATTCTTTACCTCACGATACCTATTCACTTTTTAATTTTTTTTAAAATTTTCTTTACTTTATTGTGTTGGTTTTGCCATACAGTGACATGAAACTGCCATGGGTCTACACATGCTCCCCCTCCAGAACCCCCCTCCCTCCCCCCTCCCGACTCCCTCCCCCTGGGACATCCTGGTGCACCAGCCCCGAGCATCAACCCTGGGCTGGCGATTGATTTCACATATGGTAATTAACATGTTTCAATTCACTTTTGAAAATGTGTATGAATCACAAACAGACAAAATCTAGTTGGCACATTTCCTTCCCATGAAATACCCATTCATGCAACTAATGCCTCTCTTCACCCATTGCTGACAGTTGTCTTAATTTTCTACTCAATAGCTTTTCTCTGTGTCCTAGTTTATGCTTCTGCATAGTTTCTGTTCTCCCTAATTTCATCTTCCTCACAAGTTGGACTTACTATGATTACTTCTCAAGTCCTCAACATTAGGGACTCCATTTTTTTCCCTTTTGCTTTGTTTCCTTTTTGGTTCCCAGCATCAACAACCTGATTATCTCTCCCATCCCCAGTTTTATCCAATGAGGGGAAATCATGGATCCCTTTAGAAGAAACAATAGGATTGGAATACGATTGTACTAAATATATCTAAAAAATATCTAAAATATTACTAATATCTGGACTATTACTAGTATTCCAGCACTAAAGTATCTAAAAAACAATATAATTTTGAAATTACATTTAAGAAAATAGGTGGCTGTTCCAATCATTGCTTTAATGGCTTTATTATTTGTTTTATTGAGAAACTGAGAGCACTGATTCTAGACCCAAAAGTTTGGGCTATATCCTGGATTTACAACTTACTAGCTGTACAATTTTAGGTAATTTGCTTAATGTCTATATGCTTCAATTTACTCCTATGTAAAATGGGTACATTGATAGTACAGCCCTCCCAGATTCCTTATGAGAAATGGATTGATTAGTAAGTAAATAGCCGATAACACTGTCTTGAATATGGTATACATTAAAAGTATGTTATGAATATTTTTATTATTACCATCATTTTCTGTGCAGTCTAAGTTAACATGATGACATATATAAATATATATTCAGAATTGCTTTAATGGCAATAATATTATAACTGTACAAAAATTAACATCTAAAACTTTGATGTAGAAGTAAATAACAATAGAAAAATTACCTTTTATCACACATCCATTCAAAATGTCTTTTGTGGTGAATTTCTTTATGACCTATTCTATTGTGTATGTACATTCCTATATATAATTATTCACCTTACTTTCTTGATTATTAGATTACAGCATTAGCAACATGCGCTATTGATTCAGTAACACCTTTTTTAAGAAAAAATAACATTATCACATAAAATCTACACATGTATTCTATGATATATTCCAATGTGAGAAATGTTGAAAGATTCTAAGAACATTGATCCTAACATAGAATAAAACAATTTAGGTCATGTGATATATGCATTGCTATAATCCTTGATATTTTGCTGTACTTCCTTGCAGTCTTTTTCTAGGCCTAATTTTTGTGTCCCCTTCAAATTCATATGTTGAAATATATCCCTGCTGTGATGTTAAATGGAGGTTGATGGAGCCTTTATGAATGGGATTAGTGCTACTATAAAAAAAAAACACTTCAGAAATCTCCCTTGGTTTTTCCAAAATATGAGAACACACAAAGGATACTGCAGTTTATGAATCAGGAAGTTAGCCCTTTCCAAAAACTAAACCTGCCAGTGTCTTGATCCTGGACTTCCTGCCCCAGAACAGGGAAAAATAAATTTCTGTTATTTAATCCATCCATTCTGTGATATTATTATTGTAGCCCAAATGAACTAAGGCAGTGTTTAATATAATTGTTTCCACTATACACCAGTGGTTCTCCAGTGTTAGTACATGATCAAAATCATGTTAATAATATATGTTCTGGAGCCCAGTTGAAAAATGTGTTTGATACATGTAATCCAGGGAAGGGTTCCAAAACTTACATTATTAACAAGACAGAGTGTTACCAAGTCCAAGCTCTTACTGCTTGCCACAGACCAGGTCAATAAATTAAGAGATAAGGCATTGGGGCAAAGAATAGCAACCTTATTTGGAAAGCCAGCAGACCAATAAGATGGTGGACTAGTGTCCCAAAGAACCCTCTTACCAGAGTTACAATTCAGACTTCCTTTATACAAAGAGGAGAGACGTGGTTGGTTGTTGCAAACTTACTGATGCCCACCAGACCCCAGAGGGGATGTGATAATACTTTGTTCTTGCAGCTATCCAGGTAGGTCTGGTCACAATATTCCTGTAAACTTCCAAAAAGACAAATGTTATTATCTGTTCTACAACTTTTATCTCTATATGAATAGAAAGTGTTAGATCTTTAAAGGTCAAGCCTGGGAGGCAGAGATTTGAGAAAGAACTGTAATGTATATTTCAGGCTACAGGCAACATTCCTTTACAAAGGTTCAGAGCAAGCATGACTAAGCATAGGCAACAGAGAACAAAAGTTAGAGGTAAAGGAATAGATCCAATATTGAGTCAGGTTTGTTCTTTTCTGTTAAAATAGGAGATTCTAAAGCAAATAGTCTGTGTGAGAAATTAGTCCTGTTTTGTTTAGCATGCCATCTGGTCTCTAATGGGCTTCCTGGTGACTCAGTGGGTAAAGAATCTGCCTGCAATGCAGGCAAATGTGGGTTCGATCCCTGGGTTGGGAAGATCCCCTGGAGGAGGGAATGACAACCCACTTCAGTATTGTTACCTGAAGAACCTTATGGACAGAGGAGCCTAGTGAGCTATAGCCCCACAGGGTTGCAAAGAGTCAGACACTGAGCATGGATCCTGTCAGTCTCTACTAAGCTTCTTAGGAAATGCATGTCTTTGCCTATAGAGAAATGAAATAACTTAACCTGCTGTTCTTTAGTCAAGAGTAGAACTGGGTAAAGGACTTGAGGATCCCCACAGAGTCAAAATGGCTATGTTAAACATTTACAATATGGCAAACATTGTAATAGATGTTCGGAATATAAGGGTGATAAAGAAACTGTATGTGCTAAGAGAATGGCACCATTCTGCAGAGGAGTTATTGCTAACACTTTTAGGATTTTTTTAATCTTACAAAATATTTTAAACTCTTTTCATGTAGTGATAATATCAGATTTGGGGAATGTTACACAGTTTTGATTAAAAAATTGAATATCTCTGTAATTTATATATCTGTTGCCTTAGTGAATGGGTCTGCCCAGATTTTTTTCTGTGAGAGACTGTATAGCATACTGAGAGAGAGCACCTCTGGAAATAACATGGCAGGCAGGAAAATTCAATGTTGTCACCATCTGGAGATTATTCTTACAAATTTTCACTAGTAGAAAAGAAATACAGTGCTTATTATAATTAAGATAATAAGTGGCTGACTCCAAGTGTTCAATTAATCATTTTATTTCATTCATCATTTATGTTATTAGTGAAATCTCATATTCATGTTTTAACCCAGAGCTCTGCAACCAAATAGAATCATGTCTGAGCCCCTAGAGAGCAGAGGACCTATAAATAAAATAGGAAAGCCTGTTTTTATTAAAACCTCAGTTAAGATTTTATTTGCTGAGGCAAATTTGTGTAGTATCTACCTTCATAAGTGTAACAATGATCTCCTAGAAATCAGGCAGGCTTTGTCATCTTGAGGACTCCAGCACCTCAACCACTGTCAGCAGAACGAAAAAAAAAACCAAGGAGAAATGACTGTAGGGTCTAGAAGACATGACGGTATCTAGAGGAGGGTGGAACCTACTTCTCAGTTGCCTTAAATTGTTCTTGGGCATAGGTTAGATATCCCTCAGCCCTCTCTAAGTATCACTGGAATTTGGGGTTTGGAAAGAGCAAACGAGTTGGGTAGGGTCCAGGCCAACAAAGATCACACATACAGTATCTCTTCTGATCCACTCAGAGGCCTTGGGATGCAAAGAGTATTCCCTTTTCACAGATGACACCCTTGAAAGGAACTTCAGGGTAATAAATACCAGGATTTTATTGCTAAAAATATTCTAAAAGAAAATACACCCTTGAAATGTATTTTTTGTACTTTTAACAAGTTTAAAAAGCTGATTGACACATTACTTTAATTACTTTTATTACACTTAAGGGCACAAGTGATAAATACAAATTTGGGGAAAATACAGTTATCACAGAGAAAGAAATTAAATCATTCACAATTATGCCATCTAAAGATAAACACTCACATTTTAGTATATATATTTTGATTCATTGTTAATATATGTAATACATAAATATATAAGCATTACAATGAAAGAATGATAAATTTACTCACTGCTTTCTAACTTTCTTTTTTACTTTTGAAACACACAATGAACATGTTTCTATTCAGATGAGTGAAAATACCTCTGCTGACAAAAAAAGCTTGTTGATTTGGTCTGAATTCAAATAGATGCTGATAATATTCAAAGTTTTGAAGCAACTGGTGAGTAAAATTACACCAAGAAAAGGCAAATAAACAGAAAACAAGATTGAAAAGTATTAACTTCAGAGAAAACCTCAGTATTCAAGGCATAAGGAAAAATTCATCATGATGATGAAGGTAGTCCTGCACCCCTGCTAAGTCGCTTGCTTCAGTCGCACCCAACTCTTTATGACCCTATGGACCATAGCCCTCCAGGCTCCTCTGTCCATGGGATTCTCCAGGCAAGAATAGTGGAGTGGATTACCATTTCCTTATCCAAGGGATCTTCCCAACTTAGGGATCAAACCTGTGTCTCTTATCTCCCACACTGGCAGGCAGGTTCTTTACCACTAGCGCCACTTGAGAAGCCCTCCAGGGTGGTCCTACTAAAGCTAGATGGACTATACTTTAACTTCAGGGCCCTGAGTTGAACTCTCTCATTTCTTCCGTGAACATTTCCTTATCATCTGCATCCCTATCACGTTATTTACAAGCCTAAAATCCTGGGAAAGCAGAGCACAAGCACCTCTAATATTGCCTTCTGGCTTCTGGCTTTCATTCCCTCCCAGAGCTTCCTCTCCATTCAGCACAGAGGCAGGATCCCTTCCTTTTGTGTCTTTTCTTTCCCCCAGGGAACATTTTCCATGTTGAGATTCCACCCCCGCCTTCATATTCCTCTTTGGACTCCATTACTTGTAGGAGACAAAAGGCAAAAGAAAAGACTGAATGCTTGAGGCAAAGATCAGCACCTAGGACAGAGGTCCTACCATATGCCTTTCAAGATTCAGATTTCTGTGGTTTCTGAAATTCTTTTTTTCCCACATGGAAGGTCTAGTGCACCCTCCAGAAGGAACTCGGTCTTCTCGCTCGCTTCTATTCCCTCTGCCCTTTTAAACTCACAAATTTTTCCTTTGCGTAGATCCTTCCCCAGGCTTCTAAAGGCACAAAAAGGGAAACTCCCTAGGGGAGCCTCAGATTAAGCTCTGTTCGCGCCCCCTACACCATTGTCCCCCACATAGACTGCGCCGATCCTTGCTATTTCTACCGCCATCACATTCTCTCTGCCAGGCGCGCGAGGTGCTTGGTCCTGACCGGAGGACCCTCACACCTGCAGATGGTTTGGGCTGGGGAAGCGGGAGGTGCCATAGCAAAAACTCGGTGAGGATCTGCCGGGGCCCTTCTAGGCCTCTCCCAGCACTGTATTTCCCATCTTTGTACCTCCTTATCCATAGCCATCCTCAACTTTTGGTACGCCTCCTCTTAAATACCTCCAATGGTGGAAGAGGGGTGACTATTTAAAGTAAAACTCACTCTCTGTGTGTCTTTGTTTCTTCCTCCTGTGATTCGTTTCCACACTCCTACGAGGGAGATGTTTTGCAACAAAATGGACGTGGGACACGGGGAGCAGGGGTTGAATGGAAAGCTTTCCAGCATATTCCCATACTTATGTACTCATAAGAAGAAAAGCTATGACCAACCTAGACAGCATACAAAAATCAGAGACATTACTTTGCCAACAAAGTTCCCTCTAGTCAAAGCTATGGTTTTCCAGTAGTCATGTATGAATGTGAGAGTTGGACTATAAAGAAAGCTGAGCAGGGAAGAATTGATGCTTTTGAACTTTGGTGTTAGAGAAGATTCTTGAGAGTTTCTTGGACTGCAAGGAGATCCAACCAGTCCATCCTAAAGGAAATCAATCATGAATATTCATTGGAAGGACTGATGCTGAAGCTGAAACTCCATTACTTTGGCCACCTGATGTGAAGAACTGACTCCTCAGTTAAAACCCTGATGCTGGGAAAGATTGAAGTCGGGAGGAGAAGGGGATGATGAGTTAGGTGGATGGCATCACCGACTCAATGGACATGAGTTTGAGGAAGCTCTGGGAGTTAGTGATGAACAGGGAGGCCTGGCATGCTGCAGTCCATGGGGTTGCAAAGAGTCGGACACGATTGAGTGATTGAACAGAACTGAACTGAAACTACTTGCCCCCAGCATCACCCAAAATAGACTTTGGGTCAGGAAGCTGTGACCAGAAAGCAGACTCTGATCCATTTGAGGATTTGGCCCTCAGTCCCCAGCCATCCTGGTGCCAGGGTTAGCCCAGGCAGCTTCAGTCTGAACACAAACTCACAGTGTTCCTGGACCATTTCTTCCTCATGCCCCTGCATCGCCCCCCACACCCCGGCCCCCTCCAACCCAGGCATTCCTTGACCAGCTTTTCCTCTTCTGCCAAGAGGAATCACAACTCAGAGGATACAAGGGACAGGAAAAAAGAGATTTGGGCCCAGGTAGACTCCCATCTAGTGACACTGTTGCAGGAAAGGGTACCCCTTCCAGGGCCTGAAAATGGGCTCTGGTCTAACACTCAGAAATGAATTGTCTGAGGAGACACATGGGCTGACAAAGCAAGAGATTTTATTGGAAAGGGTGCTGGGGTGGAGAACAGTAGGGTAAGGGAACCCAGGAGAACTACTCTGCCACGTGGCTTGCAGTCTCAGGATTTATGGTGATGGGATTAGTTTCCAGGTTGTCTTTAATCATTCTGACTCAGAGTCCTTCCTGGTGGTGCAAGCCTTGTTCAGCCAAGATGGATGCCAGAGAGGATTCTGGGAAGTGGTTGGACAAGTGGTGTCTCCTTTTGATCTTTACCAAACTCTTTCAGTCGGTGGTGGCTTATTAGTACCATGTTACTTACCAGGACCTCCTGTCATAAAACAACACATGCAAATAGTTACTATGGTGCCTGACCAGGCTGGGTGGTTTCAGTCAGTGTACTTCCCCTAAAACACCAAAAGAGTTCAGGTACCTAATCCTCCTTCCCACTCAAACCGGGCAGCAGGAACCCTCAAACCCTGATCCTCCTGTATCTGGAATGTCTGTTTTTCTACCTCAGCATTTCAAGCAGCCAGATGTACTATTTGGCTTTCTCCAATAATGGGTGAGGAGGCACTTCCCAGGTGGCACTAGCAGTGAAGAACCCACCTACCAATGTAAGCAGACATGGGTGGGTTAAGAGATGAGGGTTGGATCCCTCAGTAGGGAAGATCCCCTGCAGGAAGGCATGACAACCCACTCCTGTATTCTTGACTAGAGAATCCCAGAGGAGCTTGGCGAACTATAGTCTATAGGAACACAAAGAATCAGACACGACTGAAGTGACTTAGCATACAATCATAAGGGAGAGGCCATTTAAAATTCTTGTCAGATTAGCCCTTTCCCTTGTTCTAACCTCTCCTCAATCCGCTCCTTCTCAGAACCTCCTCTCCTGGTATTCTTTTCCCCTGAAGCCCTTACCTGCACCTAAATGGCCAGAAAGCTAGGTATCAGGAAAGAGTGCTGAAAGTGGAAAGTGGAACATTATCTTTCTTTTGTGCATGTTCACATTACAATTTTTAAATTTTAAATGCTTTGTTTTTACATTTCAGAAATACTGTACTTACATTTGTAAGGGAGGAAGAATATGGGTATTTATCCTCAGATTTCTCTTTTCATTGTAGTGCTTTATTATTTGGCTAAATAAACATGTATCAAATAGAAAATATTTTCCATAAGCTACAAAAGAAAGAGGAATTTTTAAAAACATGCTAATTGTTCACAATCTTTAAGACATGCTCTTTGGAGAGTAAAGTAACACAATAAACATAAGATATTTTACTAAATAGGAAAGTCTTCATAACTTGGTCATGTTTATCATTTAAAGAATGCTTCTGGTGATACTTCCCAAATAGTTTCTAAAGATCAGCCGAATTAGTTTGAAAATTTTAAACCTAAATTTTTCTAAAAGAAATCCACATTTTATATGTTCAGAAAATTAATCCATGTAGAGCCTAGTAAATCTTATTTTTGTCTTGTTTTAGATAAATGATCTATCTCTTCCACTTTGAGGAGTTTTCATCTTTATAAATGTGAGTTAGTTCAGTTATGTTCTGTCAGAGGGATGCAGCTCCTAGGCCTCTCACCTCTGGCCTCTTTACCAGAAAACCAGAAGTCTAGCCTTGCAGCAGGGTTGCTTCCTGCCAGTCCATCCCCACCTAGATGTCTCTTCAGCCAGACTTCCAAAAACTCTCACCCGCTAACCATATTAATTAACTTAGACCAGGTGTTCTCAACTAGGGAAGTCTGTGGACCACCTGAAATTCTATGCAAATTTGTACAAGTTTGGGCTAGTGGGGTACACATACTTTTGTGGGAAGACAGTTTGTACCTTAGGAACATGAGAAAGCCTATACATTAGCAGGACAACATGACGGGGAAACTGAAGCTATGAAGTAGAGACAAGACAAATGAGAAGGAGATATGAGAAGGGAGAAGAGAATGAGTTCAAAGCTGAGCCAAGTTAATGGTAAAACACTACAGTGCTCAGGTCCTGACTCCCAGAGTTCCATTCAAAACTGGCTGTCAAGCAAAAGAGACACAGATGTATAGAACAGTCTTTTGGACTCTGGGAGAGGGCAAGGGTGGAATGATATAGGAGAATGGCATTGAAACATGTAAATTATCATATGTGAAATGAATCGCCAGCCCAGGTTTGATGCATGATACAGGGTGCTCAGAGCTGGTGAACCAGGATGATGCAGAGGGATGGAATCGGGAGGGAGGTGAGAGGGGGGGTTTGGAAGGGGAACACATGTATACCCATGGCAGACTCATGTCAATGTATGGCAAAACCAACACGATAATGTAAAGAGAAAAATAAATAAATAAATTTTTAAAAATAAGAAATAAAACTTGGCTGTCATTTCTCAGATACCCTTAGGATCCTAGTCTTCTCTCACTTCAGTTCAGTTTCTCAGTTGTGTCCAACTCTTTGCGACCCCATGGAACTGCAACACACCAGGCTTCCCTGTCCATCACCAACTCCCAGAGCTTCCTCAAACTCATGTCCATCAAGTCGGTGATGCCATCCCACCATCTTATCCTCTGTCATCCCCTTTTCCTCCTGCCCTCAATCTTTCCCAGCATCAGGGTCTTTCCCAATGAGTCAGTTCTTTGCATCAGGTGGCCAAAGTATTGGAGTTCCAGCTTCAGCATCAGTCCTTCCAATGAACATTCAGGGTTGATTTCTTTTAGGATTGACTGATTTGATCTTCCAAGTCCAAGGGACTTCCAAGAGTCTTCTCCAACACCACAGTTCAAAACCATCAATTTTTCAGCACTTAGCTTTCTTTACAGTCCAACTCTCACATCCATACATGACTACTGGAAGACTCATAATGTCTCTGCTTTTTGCATGCTGTCTAGGTTGATCATAACTTTTCTTCCAAGGAGCAAGCGTCTTTTAATCTCATGGTTACAGTCACCATCTGCAGTCCTGCTGGAGCCCACAAAAATAAAGTCTGTCAGTGTTCCCATTGTTTCCCCATCTATTTCCCATGAAGTGATTGGACCAGATGCCATGATCTTTATTTTTTTGAATGCTGAGTTTTAAGACAACTTTGTCATTCTCCTCTTTCACTTTCATCAAGAGGCTCTTTAGTTCCTCTTTACTTTCTGCCATGAAGGTGGTGTCATCTGCATATTTGAGGTTATTGATATTTCTCCTGGAAATCTTGATTCCAGCTTGTCCTTCATCCAGCCCAGCATTTTGCATGATGTACCCTGCATATAAGTTAAATAAGCAGGGTGACAATATACAGCCTTGATGTACTCCTTTCCCAATTTGGAACCAGTCTGTTGTTTCAGGCCCAGTTCTAACTGTTGCTTCTTGACCTCTGTACAGATTTCTCAGGAGGCAGATCAGGTGGTCTGGTATTCCCATCTCTTTCAGAATTTTTCACAGTTTGTTGTGATCCACATAGTCAAAGGTTTTGGCATATTGAGTAAAGCAATAGATGTTTTTCTGGAACTCTCTTGCTTTTCAATAATCCGGTGGATGTTGGCAATTTGATCTCTGGTTCCTCTGCCTTTGCTAAATCCAGCTTGAACATCTGGAATTTCACAGTTCACATACTGTTGAAGCCTGGCATGGAGAATTTTGAGCATTACTTTGCTAGCATGTGAGATGAGTGCAATTGTGCAGTAGTTCAAGCATTCTTTGGCATTGCCATTTTTAGGGCCTAGAATGAAAACTGAACTTTTCCAGTCCTCTGGCCACTGCTGAGTTTTCCACATTTGCTGGCATATTGAGTGAAGCACTTTCACATCATCATCTTTTAAGATTGCAAACAGCTGTACAAAGCAGAAACAACTGAGCACATCAATGATGTATAACACTATATTAGTTTCAGGTATAAAATATGGTGATTCAATATTTGTATATATGGCAAAGTGATCACCATGATAAATCTAGTTCACATTCATATACTAATTTATAGTTTCAAAAACACTTGTGAATAGATGATATAGCTGGAAAAGCAGAATCCCCATCATATGAGCCCTTTCAGAGAAAGGGATTATGGAAAGGGTGGACTGCCAGATTAATATGAGCTCAGAGAAGGCAAAGACCAGTGAGCCCAAAATAATCAGAGGAAGCCTCATGGAAGTAAAAGACCTTGACCTAGGTCTCACAGCGTGGGCAGGACCTAGATGGGAAGGAAAGAGACCAGTCTGATTGTATCCTGGCCCCATGTCCTTATCGTTACCCTGGCCTGTTTTAAGCTTCCTTGCTGGGTCAGGTTCATTGTTCCTCTTTCTGGGTATTTATGTCTATTGACAGTGACTATTGTCTGAAAGCAGGTTCAGTGAAAGCACTTTTTGAAAAGCTCTGCACAACCCCCAAGGACTTTCTCACTTATTTCTAGGTTATAGAATCTGAATTGGTCAACCTTTCTGGATAGTTCTTGAAAGTGAAAGTGTTATTCGCTCGGTCATGTCCAACTCTTTGTGATCCCATGAACAGTAGTCTACCAGGCTCCTCTGTCCATGGAATTCTCCAGGCAAGAATACTGAAATAGGTAGTCATTCCCTTCTCCAGGGGATCTTCCCAACCCAGCAATCAACCCAGGTCTCAAGCAATGCGGACAGATTCTTTAAGGTCTGAGCCACCAGGGATGCCCTTTAGTTCTTAGACAATTGCCAAGTACTTAAATATGCATTCTCTTTGAGCCTGTAAATCCATTCTTAGGTATTCACCCTAGGGTGAACCCACAGGGGATAAGGCTCACTCTCAAGATGATAGACCTGAAGAAGAGGCATAAGCAAGTCTTGTATTTCTGCTCCAGGTCCTTTGGGCAGGAGACTTTAGGGTCCTAGGTAATTAGAACATGGTCTAGAAGGATAAAAGTGAAGGTTCCAGGTTGGCCTATCTTCTTGCTCATTGGCTCTTCGCTACCTGGGGAAGACAACATCCAGAGGGCCAAACTGATTACTTCCTGGCAAATATCACCACTCTGGATATTTGACAAATATTGACACTCTGGAGTCAAACATGATTTTTTTTTCCATTTTGAATCCTTTTCCCCAAATGAAATCCTAATATATTTTTAAAAATATAAATATAATAATAGTTTGTACTTCTAAAGCACTTATCATATGCCAGGCACTATTCTCAGGACTGTACACATACTAACTCATTTAACTGAAGTCATTCTGTCTTTGTTTTTTCCAGCTATAAAAAGAAATGAATTTGTTAAAAAACAAAACAAAACCACAGGCCCCAAACTTCATCTCTTGTGCTAAAGCCAGTGATACCAAACTTAGACTTCATATCTCACCTAATTGGAATTTCAGCCTCTTCCCAGAAACGTAATCTTAAATCAACCAGCCTGGAATTTTCTGGTCAAGCAACAGTAAGGTAATGTCACATAGGCCCTCTCCATCCCCCAAAGAAAGAAGTAATCTGCTTCATAAAACCCTCGCTGCTCCCTTCCTCTGCTTATGCCAGACTCTATGCAAATCCATGGACTGTATCCCGCCAGGGCCCTCTGTCTACAGGATTTTCCTGGCAAGAATACTAGAGTGGGTTGTCTTTTCCAACTGAGGAATCAAACCCACCTCTCTTGCATCTCCTGCATTGGCAGACAGATTCTTCTTTTAATTTTTTATTGAAGGATAATTGCTTTACAGAATTTTGTTATTTTCTGCCAAACCTTAACATGAATCAGCCTAGAGTATACATATGTCCGCTCCCTCTTGGAGCTCCCTCCCATCTCTCTCCCCATCCCATCCCTTTAGGTTGATAAAGAGCCCATTTGAGTTTCCTGAACCATGCAGCAAATTCAGTTTCCATGTTACTCCTTCCATACTTCTCACCCTCTCCTCCCCTCTCCCCATGTCCATAAGTCTATTCTCTATGTCTGTTTCTCCATTGTTGCCCTGTAAATAAATTCTTCAGTACCATTTTTCTAGATTCCATATATATAGCAGGCAGATTCTTGACTCCTGGGCCACCTGGGAAGCCCCTCCCTACCTCTCCCCTCCCCCAAAATTATCCTTTTCTAAAAATAATCCTTTTATTTATTTATTTAAAAATTTATCTAACTCCTGCAGCTCCACTCTAGAAAAATAAACGACCCAATCAAAAAGTGGGCCAAAGAACTTAACAGACATTTCTCCAAAGAAGACATAAAAATGGCTAACAAACACATGAAAAGATGTTCAACATCACTCATTATCAGAGAAATGCAAATCAAAACCACAATGAGGTATCACTTTACACCAGTCAGAATGGCTGTAATCCAAAAGTCTACAAGCAATAAATGCTGGAGAGGATGTGGAGAAAAGGGAACTCTCCTACACTGTTGGTGGGAATGCAAACTAGTACAGCCACTATGGAAAACAGTGTGGAGGTTCCTTAAAAAGCTGCAAATAGTCCTGCCATATGACCCAGCAATCCCACTGCTGGGCATATACACTGAGGAAACCAGAATTGAAAGAGCCACGTGTACCCCAATGTTCATCGCTGCATTGTTTACAATAGCCAGGACATGGAAGCAACCTAGATGCCCATCAACTGATGAATGGATAAGAAAGCTGTGGTACATATACACAATGGAATATTACTCAGCATTAAAAAAAAATCATTTGAAGCAATTCTACTCAGATGGACGAAACTGGAGCCCATTATCCAGAGTGAAGTAAGCCAGAAGCAAAAGCAACAATACAGTATATTAACGCATATATATGGAATTTAGAAAGACAG
>ML662918.1:3057015-3074301 GCA_007570785.1 Antilocapra americana
ATTAGCATAATAAAAGAAAGGATTGGGGCTATATCCCAACAGAAAACTATTAAGAGTAAAGTTTAAAACTACATTAAAAATAATACTTCTGTCCCAGGCCTGCCCCATTCTGCTCTTTTTTTTTTTTTTTTTTATAAACAACCCGCTGCCAAACCAACCCTGTTCCACAACAGCCAAGGACCAGATTGCAGATGAAATGGAGGCTGGGGCGGGGCAATGGATGTAGGTTAGTGTTCTTAAACCTGGGGGCAGAAGGCAAGAAAAAAGAATTCTTGAAAAAAGTAGAAAAGTTTAGTAGCTCCAGAGAAAATGCAGCCCCTCCCTGGTAATCAGAGAAAGGCAAATGACATTTTCCCCCTCTGGGATAGGCAAAACAGATGGACAGGGCCAAATGTATAAGCGGGGAGGGAGCAGAGGACTGGTCCACATCTGCTGCGCTTTTGGTGGGAGTGGACATTGAGGACCAGAGATCACTGGTGATGTAGACCTCATGTGACCAGGAGTCAACGAATGCAGAAGTCCCGTTAGTCTAGTCCTTGATCCCGTCTGGGTACCAGCTTTCTTCAGCAGCGGTAGCCGGTAAGGCCAATGGTAGGGAAGGACGAGAAGTCTACTGGCCGAAATTTTTCAGGTTGGTGGCAAAATAGATGCTGCCTGGGGATTTCCAGGGTTGGGATGGCCTAGAAGCAGAGATTTAAGGGAGCCCTGGAAAAGTCCATCTCTCCACCTCCCACCTCCAGGTCTGCAGAAAATGATGGGAAAGGGTCTAGGGATCCCTCGAGAAGGACAAGGAGACCTGTGATAGTTTAAAAACCGCTTTCCCAACACCTCCCCTCTCCCCACCTCCAACCTCCAGTTTTAATGATAGATTGGAAATCTGCTTTTCCGACTCCCTGTCTGATGGAAAATTCGAGCTAACTTGCACTGTGGAGAGGGAGAGAAATGAGGGAAACAGAAGGTGGGAAAGTTTCCATAACCGAGAATCTTAACAGGAAAAGTGCGTGGTGTTGATCAGTTCACCGAGCACTCGCCCTCTTATCCCCTCCTGGTCCCGTTTCCCGTTGGTCTGCAGGTCTGCTGTTCAGAAAAGGAGAGAAAGAAAGTGATCAGATCAGTACAGGAAGATGAGGGAAATATTATAAAGACCCCTGGGGTGGAGGTGGGCAAAGGAGGGACTGAGGTCGTGTGCCCCTATGTTCTTCCCCCGCACCCCTTTTCTCTCAGTTTACTGTGTTCTGGGAGGGTCTTGCGTTTTGCCTTGTGTGAGAGAAATGGTTTAGGAGAACCTTGGAAATGGCTGGAGGGAGGGACGAGGGAGGTGAGGAGGTGGAAAATGGAGGTGATAATGTCAGGGAAACCCTGATGGCTGACACACCCTTCTTGCTTCCAGAAGTAGTTGTTTTCAAAGAAGAATAAGTAGAAGAAAAGAAAGGAAGAGGGAAAGAAAGGGAGACACAAGATGAAACCCTGTGAAAAAATTGAAGAAAAACCAGAAACTGAGAATGAACCAAAACTTGAAGAAGTACCAAAGTCTGAGGAAGAGCAAGAGGAGGAGGAAAAAACAGAAGGAACGTTTAGAGAAAGACACATTCAGTCTCTCCAGGAATTTAAAGAACATATACACAACAGGCATTTAAGCAAGGAAGATATGTTTAGAAATGTGAATGAAATTGATGAGATAAGGAGAGTAAGAAACAAACTTATAGTGATGCGTTGGAAGGTTAATAGAAACGATCCTTATCCCTATTTAATGTAGTTTACCTTGATTTCTATTTTTTTCTGATGTTGACATTACTTTCTTTTTTGTTGTCCTGTATATTCCTGTCCATTTTTCTGCTTTTAACTTGTTGCTATTAGTGGTTTTAGATGCATCTCACTTTTTATTTCAAACCAATCTACAAGTCTTTGCCTTTTAATAAGAAAGCTTTACTCATTTGTACAAAAAGAGATTCCTGACAGGATATAAAGTGTAACAAAGTTACTAAGTAATATGTGAATATCGTATTTTTGAAAGGGGAGGGTACGTTTGTATATTCCACATATACACAGAAGAATATGTGAAGGATGGAAGACAAAAAATGTAGTCAGTGGTAGGATTATGAGTGACTTTTTATTCAGCTTATTTGTGTTTTTCCTTATTCCTAGAATGTACACAAGTTATTGTTAAAAATAATAAAAGTTTTATAACAAAAAAAGGAGTAACCAACAGTAGTTAGTATATTTCTAAAGGCATTGAGACACAATATTTATTAGCAGAACTTTAGAAGTAAATGTGAACTCCAAATTACCACCAGGCCTCTTAGCTAGAAAAATAAATTTTATATCTTTTCTCATTTGTAGTATAGAGATAATAATGATCTTTCTGGGCTCTCATGAGAACCAAATAAGGTACTGACTGTGAGCTATATTTGACAACCTTTTATTCCCATATGCCCATGTAGGATGCCAAATCCTGAGAGTTTTTTAAAGTATTTTGGAGGGAGAAAGTTAATTCTCACCTGTGCTTAAGAAAAAATCCAGACAGCTGTTAGGTGGGTACCACTTTTGTTTTTCTCTCCTCCTGTGCCTGCCCAACCTTCTATGCCCCTCCCCTTGATACTACCACGTGTACTGGATATTTCTGCCCCTTCATTCAGATTCTGTACCTCTTAGCCCCCTAACACTGCTGATGTGCTAGAAATCTCAAATAGTGAAGCCCAACATGTTTCTTTGGAACCCGCTTGATTCTCCAGTGTGAGCTCTACAGAAGTGGGGGAAATGTCCATCTCTTCAGTTTAGATAGCCATTTATGCAGGGCCACTTGGGCTATGATATCTTACTGATACCTTGGCAACTTTGGGATTTTAATCAAAGAACCCCTCTTCCCTATAGGACTCAGACACAATGGGTCTGTTTAGGGGTGGGACCAGAAAATAAGTCTGAATTACAGACATTATGTTTTAGTCAGGGTTGCTTCTGAGTCTAAAGATTGATTTATCTCCCTGAGTCTCATTTCCTTAGGGTGAGTGATCTCTCCCAAAAGACTGGTGGCAGGCCTCCTCACCAACTCAAAAGATACCCTTAGACTTGTGTAAGTTTTAAAGGGAGGTTCAAGTCAGATTTGAGGATATTCCCATTCTTTATTGGAAATGTATGAAAGTGCTATGTAAGACTTACTGTGTATTTATATCTGCATCCAGAGTTTCATAACTATATATATATATATACCTGTGGATCACAGTTGTACCAGCAGTGTGTTAGTTTTCCTCTGTGATACTCTTTTTGGGGGAGTTAATCACTTCAGACCATTCTTCAAGATTTTGGCAGCTTGATGGATGCAGGTGAAGGTCCAGGAATTCACTTGCCAGCATTATGTGACTGGTTGAATCCAGCCCCTTGGCATGAGGAGTGGCACTGTGGCAGGGCATGGAAGGACTCCTCCAAGGCACACCCCTCTCCAAGATGATCTGACATTGGTTTCTCTGCTCCAGCCTGCAGTAGGCACCAGACTCTCCTAGGCTGAGGGCCAGGCTGTTCTGGACATGCATACCTGGAGGACAACTGTCCCATTGCAGATCAGAGCACTAGACTTCCTTTATTCCTTTTTTTCCCTCACAAAAGGGCTTGATGGGAACTTTTTAAAGGAAAAATGTAAGATTTCAAAAGTCAGTAACTAAAAACATTGGTTGTGATCATCTTTGTCCCAGCAATGACTACTCTGGAGGTAATCAGAAAACTTGGGATTAAGGTAGAAGGGCCTATTGGAGATAATTTCACATAATACACAAATATTTTAAGTTGTAATAACCATGTATTTGGGGCTTCCCAGGTGGCGTTAGTTATAAAGAACCTGCTTGCCAATGCAGGAGACATAAGAAAAGTGGGTTAAATTCCTGGGTTGGGAAGATCCTGGAGGAGAGAACGGCAACCCAGTGCAGTATTCTTGCCTAGAGAATACCGTGGACAGAGGAGCCTGGTGGGCTGGATGGAGTCCATGGGGTCACAAACAGTCGGACACTACTGAAGCAACTTAGCATGCACACACATATTCATGTATTTATTTGAATGTATATTAATAAATCTTTAAGGCAAATGATGATAGTTTAGATTAGGGCAGTGCTATTAAGTTTCCTTTTCAAAAAAGTACCCAAATTCCCTTTTTAAGAAATATTCAAATTAAATAAGTGAGTCAATCTGAAGACAAACATGAAGTAGAATACTATGTTAATAACAAAGATGGTACATAGATATGGCAAAAGTTATCCTAGTGGGAAACACTGTTGTCACTCTTTTGCAACCCCATGGACTGTAGCCTGCCAGGCTCCTCTGTCCATGGAATTCTCCAGGCAAGAATACTGGAGTGGATAGCCATTCCCTTCTCCAGGAGATCTTCATGACCCAGGGATTGAACCCAGGTCTCCTGCATTGGCAGGTCGATTTTTCACCACTGAGCCACCTGGGAAGATTGGAAATACTGCCCTAGTATAATTGATTTAGAGAATAATATCTGGAAACATCTGTCAAGAGGGGTGCAATCTGAGATTTTACCCTATCTACAAATTAACAAGTTAATATTAACCTGCAACTGTTTAACCTGCTTTTGCTATGGCAAAAGGCACTAGAATCCCAGTCCAAGACTAAGGACATTATTACCCATGGTAAAAGCAGTAGCCTGGGCTTCATTTTGGTTTGTATCAGTTCCCCATGATCCTCAAGTCCCATGAGCTGACAGCCTGTCATGGATGATGGCACATGCAATGCACTGTGTTCTAGGAAAGATGTCAACAGTTTGGAGAATTCACTGCTTTTATAGTAAGCAAAAGCAAGCCTGCTGTGCCCACAGAAAGGAAAAGACATTACCTCATGCCTCAAAGTTGCTTGCTGCAAATAAACTCTGAGAAGTGGCCTGGCTGCGTAGAGTGGTCAGGGCCTTAAGAACGTACAAGGATCCTCAGGACTCAAGGCAGATTGCCTCTCCCAGTAACACTTTTCTCTGGGCAACAAATCGTAATGTGAATGGTAAGCCTTTCCTGACATCACAAATTTTGATTTATAATTCCAAGTTAAAGCAGATCATGCATTATAATACCATATACAATAAACAGGAAATTTGTAATACTAATTTTTACTTAAATATATAGGACTTTGAATGAATCCTAATTAACTGAATGAAAAGAACATCACCTAAGAAACTACAAGTAAATAATCTATGAGGAACTTTAAAGTTACAGTAAGACATAGCAACTGTAACACACAAAATTAAAGAAATATAGGAGTAAAAACCATGGATTTATCAAGATGCTAATGACAGGAAAAATCTTCTGCAAAGTTTTTCACTGAGAAATTGACAGGAGTGTGTGTTTGTAAGCCAGCCCCAGATCCTTTATATATATATAATCGTTATATATTATATATTATATATATATATATATATAATCGTTACTGCCTCTATAAAAGGAAAAGCCAAAAGCTAGGAGGAAAGCTAGTCTGTTCCTCTATAGGAAACCTTTTGCACATAATGGTATCCAAAATCAATCATTTGATATTTTGACACTAGTGTTTTGCAAGAGCTTCAGAAAAAACAGCTGCATCATTTGCTAGATAGTTTAATTGAGTATGGGACGTCTTTTCATGTACTATTGGTCATTCCAAACATCTTACTTTGAGAAATGTCCCTTCAAATATTTTGCTTAAACACCCCCTTAATATTTTCAGTACACCATAGGTAAAGAATCCATTTGCAAGGATGAGGTAGCTCCATATGTACTACATGTTCACCATGTATTATTAAAAGAAAAATGAAGGACAGGAGGTTAAGTATAATATATACAGGTGGCACTAGTGGTAAAGAACATGCCTGCCAGTGCAGGAGATGTAAGAGACACAGGTTCAATCCCTGGGTCAGGAAGATCTCCTGGAGAAGGAAATGGTAGCCTATTCCAGTATTCTTGCCTGGAGAATCCCTTGGACAGAGGAGCCTGATAGGTTACAGCCGATGGCATCGCAAAGAGTCAGACACGACTGAAGCAACTTAGCACAGCACACACATACATACATACACATACCCACAAATAACAACATAAAGCCCTTCAGCTCACTAAAGGGAGGGATTGTGTCTTTCAAAGTGATATCTTGATATCTTATCAGGCCTTTTGCTATCTGACTGTTTAAGGAATAATTACTTTTTAAAATTTTCTTCTAATAGATCATTCTATTATCCTTGCATTGTAACTGTCAAAATAGTTTCTTGTACTTACACAAAGTCCTTCCCTTTCATGAATTGAGTCCTTTTCCAGATGTTATGCCATAAACCTACTATTTAACAGAAAAGGAAGCAAGGCTTAGAGAGATTATGTGTCCCAGCCAAGTTTACTCAGCTATTAAATGGAACACCTGCCCAAGGTCAAAGCCCTCACTCCTAATCTCTACTCTGCAACAGTTGGTATTTAATAAATACTAACAACAACAACAGCAACGCTGCTAAATGGATTCCCATCATTTCTTTAAAGCTCCTACTCATTATCCCAGAATAGATGTTACTTTTTTAAAAACAGTTTTATTGAGATATAATTCACACACCATACAATTCACCCACCTTACGTGTACAAGTCAATAGCTTTTAGTGTACATTTTCACATCAAAGAGAAATACCATACCTTAGCTATGATCTGGCCCCATGCCCCTATCTCTTTAGCCCTAAGTAAACATTAATCTACTCTCTGTCTCTATAAATTTCCTTTTCCTGGACATTTTATAAGAAAGGACTCATAAAATGTGGTGTTTTGTTATTGGCTTTTTTCACTTAGCATATGTTTTCAAGGTTAGTCCATTGTGTACCATGTATCCATTTCTTTTTATGGCTGAACAATATTGTGTTATATGGATATGAACATTTTGTTTATCCATTAGTCCATTGATGGATAATTGGGTTGTTTTCATCTTTTGCTTTTATGGATAATGTTGCTATGTAGATTTATGTACAAGTTTTGTGAGGACATAATGTTCTTATTTCTCTAGGGTAGATATCTAGCAATTGAATTGCTGTGTCATACAGTAACTCTATGATTAACTGTTTCAGGAACTGCCATACTGTTTTCTAAACTGGCTGACCATTTTACCTTCAGTGTGTATACTGCTATATACATACCAGCAGTGTGTAAGAGTTCCAATTTTCCCATATTCTTGACAACAGTTTATTTTCTAACTTTTTGTCTGTAGCCATTTTAGCAGAGGTGAGTGATATCTTATTTTGGTTTGGATTTACATTTCTCTGATGGTTAATGATATTGAGCATCTCTTCATGTGCTTATTGAAATGTCTATTCAAATCCTTTGCCCATTTTTAATTGGGATATTTGCCTTTTTATTATTGAGTTGTAAGAGTTTTTATATGTATGAATACAAATCCCTTGGATACATGATTTGTACATATTTTTTCCCATTATGTGGGTTATCTTTTCACTTTCCTGATGATATACTTTTTAGAAAATTATTTATTTTATTTATTTAGTTTGGCTGAGCTGGGTCTTTGTTGCTTTGCATGACTTTATATAGTTGTGGTGAGTGAGGGACACTCAGTTGCAGTGCACAGGCTTCTCACTGCAGTGGCTTCTCTTGTTGCCAAGCACAGGCTCTGTGTCACGGGCTTCAGTAGTTGCAGGAAGCAGGCTCAGAAGGTGTGGCTTTCGGGCTCTAGAGCATGGGCTCAGTAGTCCTGGCGCCAGACCTAGTTGCTTTGTAGCATGTAGAATCTTCCCAGAGGAGAGACTGAACCTGTGTCCCCTGATTGGCAGGCAGATTTTTATCCACTGTGCCATTAGGGAAGTCCTGATGGTATACTTTGATGCCCTCCAAATTTTAGTTTTGATGAACTTTAATACATATTTTTTCTTTTTCTGCTCATTCTTTTGGTGTCAAGATTGTGAAGATTTGTCCCTACATCTTTTTTTTCCCCCTAAGAGTTGTATCATTTCAAATCTTACATTTAGGTCTCTGATCTATTTCTAGTTAACTTTTTGTATATGGTATGAGATAAGGGTCTCATTTCATTAGTTTGCAAGTGGCTATCTAGTTGGTTCAGGACTATCTGTGAAAGGACTATTTTTTTTTCCCATTGAATGGTCTTTGCATCCTTGTCAAAAATCCACTGAAATACAATTTTATTTCTCGACTCTCAATTCAGTCCTATTGATCTATATGTCTGTCATATGACAGGATCACACTGCTTTGATTACCATTGCTTTGAAGCAATTCTGAAACCAGGAAACATGAGTCCTCCTATTTTATTCACTTCCAAGGTTGTTTTGGCTATTTAGGGTCCCTTGCAATGCATATGAATTTTAGAATCAGCTTGTCAATTTCTACAAAGAAATTAGCTGGGATTATGAAAGGGATTGCATTAAACCTATAGCTCAATTTGGGAAGCATAACCATTTAACACTATTAAAATTTTCAATTCATGAACATGGGATTTTTTCCCCATTTAATTGCATCTTCTTTAATTTCTTAATGACATCATTTAATTTTCTTCTTTACTTTCAATAATAGTTTGCAGTTTTCAGAGTGTCAATTTTGTGCTTCCCTTATTAAACGTATTTCTAAATATCTTGGTCTTTTTGATACTATTATAAGTAGAATTGTTTTCTTAATTTTCTTGTTCTGATTGTTCATTATAGATAAATAGAAATATGGTTGATCTTTGTATATTCATCTTATATCTTTCAACCTTGCTGAAGTTGTTTTGTTAGTTCATCAGTGGATTCCATAAGACTTTCTATACATAAGATTATGTCATCTGTAAATATAGTTCTAATTCTTATTTTTCAATCTGGATGCCTTTTATTTCTTTTTCTTCCCTAACTGTCTTGCCTAGAACCACCAGGTGTAATGTTGGATAGAAATGGTGAGAGCACATATCTTTGTTTTTCTTCCAATACTAGGGAAAAGATATTTATTGTTTTAACATTAAGTATAATGTCAACAGGGGGCTTCTCTGGTAGCTCAGCTGGTAAAGAACCCACCTGCAATGTAGGACACCCCAGTTCGATACCTGGGTCAGAAAGATCCCCTGGAGAAGGGATAGGCTGCCCACTTTAGTATTCTTGGACTTCCCTTGTGGCTCAAATGGTAAAGAATCTGCCTGCAATGTGGGAGACCTGGGTTCGATCCCTGGGTTAGGAAGATACCCTGGAGGAAGGCATGGCAACCCACTCCAGTATTCTTGCCTGGAGAATCCCCATGGACAGAGGAGCCTGGCAGGCTACAGTCCATGGGGTTGCAAAGAGTCAGACACGACTGAGAGGCTAAGCATAGCACAGCACATAATGTCCGTGGAGGGTTTTTGTAATAACTTTCATTATGCTTAGGGAATTGCCGGTTTGGGGATGTTAAATCTAGCTTGCATTTTGGGATAAATCTCTTTTGGTCATAATGTATAATTGTTTTTATATGATTCTAGATTTGTTTTTCTAATATCTTGTTGGGGGATTTTTGCATCCATATTCATAAGCAATACTGGTTTGTGGTTTTTTCTTGTCGTATCTTTGTCTGGATTTTGTATCAGGGTAATAGTGGTCTCACAAAATAAGGGAAGTCTTTCCTTTTCTGTTTTTTTTTTTTTTTGAAGAATTTGTGAAGGATTCTTCCTTAAATATTTGGTAGAATTCAGCAGTGAAGCCATGTGGCCTAGAATTTTATTTGTGGGTAGTTTAAAAAATGTATTACTAATTCAGTCTCTTCATTTGTTATAGGTCTATTCAGATGGTTTATTCTTGAGATAGTTTTGGTAGTTTGTGTTTTTCTAGGAATTTGTCCATTTCTTCTATTATTTAATATAAGGACATGCAATATTTCATATTATTCATTTATAATCTTTTTTCATATCTATAAGGTCAGTAATACCAGCCCCTCTTTCATTTCTGATTCTAGTAACTTGACACACACTTCTCTCTTTCCCTCTCACCCTCTCTCTCATCAATCTAGCTGAAGATTTGTCAACATTGTTGATCTTTCCAAAGAATCTACTTTGGTTTCACTGATTTTCTCTATTCTCTTTCTATTTTCTATTACATTAATTTCTGCTCTAATTATTATTATTTCCTTCCTTCTGCTTGTTTTGTGCTTAGTTTGCTCTTCTGTCCCAGTATCTTAAGGTGGGAAGTTAGAATGTTGATTTGAGATCTTTCTTTTTTTTTTTTAATACAGGCATTTAAAGCTATATATTTCCCTTTTTGCAAGTTTAGCTCCATCCCATCATTTTGAGTACATTGTGTTTCTACATACCAAAGTTCCACTCCCTAAATTTTTGGTATGCTGTTTACTATGTTTCATTTTGCTTTAATTTTTTTTTTTTTTTTGCTGATTATTTTCTTTAATTTCAAAGTATTTTCGGATATCCATTTTGATTTGTTCTTTGATGCATTGGCTATTTAGGAGTGTTTTGCTTAATTTCAAGATATTTGTGAATTTCCTAATTTTTTTTCTGTTGTTGATATGAAATTTTATTGTAGTGTGGTCAGAGAACATATCTTGTATAACTAACTTCTAATCCTTTTAATTTATTGAGGGTTGTTTTATGGCCTATTACATGGTCTACCATGAAGAATGTTCGACGTGCACTTGAGAAAAATATGTATTCTGCTGTTGTTGGGTGGCATATTCTATATGTCTATTAGGTCTAGTTGGTGCATGGTGTTCTCACATCTTCTATTTCCTGGTTGATCTTCTGCCCAGTTGATCTATTTATTATGAAAAGTGGGTTATTAAAGTCTCCAACTATTACTATTGAATTATCTGTTTCTCCCTTTTTTATTATCAGTTTTGCTTCATATATTTTGGTGCTCTGTTATTAGGGGCATATGTACTTATAATCGTCATATATTACTTATGTGTTAACTCTTTCATCATTAAATTCCCTCTTGCTTCCAGTTTTCAGTTTGGCATGGAAAAAACTTAAAAGTAGTCACTCCATTGTAACGATAAGTAAAAATTTGGATAAACTGAAAATCAAAAACTCTTCTTAGATCCATTAAATGATTGAAGTCACAAACCAAATCCATGCTCCAGACAGGTGACAGACATGCAGATACAGAGAATCACAATTTGCTAGAGTAAAACCTATAAACAGAAACTTCTCCAGGAACCAGTACTGATATAGGAAAACCTGAACTATAGTTTACAAATTGCTAGAAACTCAATGTGGACAAGTCTGAAATTTAAAACTCCAGAGAGGCCCAATTTAAGGGGTGTTCTCACACTTTTATGAGTTACTTTTTAGAGATCTATGAGGTTCTCACAGTGAATATTAGAGAAAATCTCTTTATCCTTCTGGAAGGGGAAGGGAAAAGTAGGCATTTTTAGGTGTACCTAGAGCATTCTATTCTTCTTAATGGTTAAGAGGAATTATTTTTTTAAAGAGCCTAATGAGAGTTTTATCAGAGCCTAACTGACCTGGAGGAAGGACAATATCCAATCCCAATGCCTCTCTCATCATCCTGTCCCAACAAAATGAGAGTGAGGTGAGGGACTGAGAAGCACTTATAAAGGCCATAGTCCTGTCCATATGCAGTTGTTAGGCTCCTATTATTGCCAGTTGATTAATCTACTAATTTTTAACAGTGTTCTTGGACGTCAATTGTTCTGCAACCTAATTCAATCAAATTTGGGCTCCCTTGCAGGAAAAGTTCCAAAGTTTAGTGTTTAATATTCGTTCCAAACAAGGAAGGAGAACTCCCCACAGCCATCTTCTTACCTGGCTTTAAAAAAAAATTACTTATTTATTTGTCTGCATCAGGCCTTAGTTGTGGCACTTGGGATCTTCATTGTGTCACGTGAGATCTTTCACTGAGATGCATGGACTCTCTAGTTGTGGCACACTGGCTTAGTTACTCCAAGGCATGTGGAATCTTAGTTGCCCAACCAGGGGTTAAACCCACGTTCCCCGTATTGCAAGGCGGATTCTTAATCCCTGGACCACCAGGGAAGTCCCCTTACCTGACTTTTTAAAACAATCTAGCCAGTTTACCACTAACTGGTATCTTCACCAACCCCCTGAATCACTTCCCCATTGCCTCCACAACAACCATTTCTGTTTTTAGCTCAACCTTGGTTTGAATGCCACCATGCTTTGTTGCAAATAAAGTAAGTTACAATGGAAAAATTTTAGCACCTATATGATTCATGACTTTTTTCTCTCCCCAGGCAAAATCTCTGAGCCAGGTCTCTGGATCTGGGGGTGCAGACAATGGCACTTTTATCTTTGAATGACACTTGTGCTTTAGGACCTGACGTCTTAAAGTTGATAAAAATGAAACAACAGCCTGATGTTCTCTCACCTTGCTTCTCATAGTGTGGAACCACACCTTACAGCCAAACAAAGAGTGATAAGGACCCTAGTATTCTCAGTGGTACAACACCCACAGGACAATTTCCATTCTATCATTGAGGGCTGATTGGAAGGAAAGAGCCCTCACCTCTCAATGCACTCACCTGGAGCCTAACCTCGCAATCTCAGTAGTTGGGGCAGGATAAGAAATACTGATATACTCCTCTTCTGAGAAAGAAATTGCCATGGCTGTGAGCTGCAGGAAGAGGATATCCTGTGTTCTTAGCTGATAGTTAGGAGCGCAATTTTGCTTCCTTGACATGGGAGTGAGGAAAAAGGGAGAGGTCTAGGTTCAAATACCACAGAATCATATTTCTTATGAAGTTTTTGTAGATTTTCTTGAATAGATAGTTTTCCACTTAATTGTTTCCCTTAAAACCTTTCTGCTGCTGCTGCTGCTGCTGCTGCTAAGTCGCTTCAGGCATGTCTGGGCTCTGTGCGACCCCATACACGGAAGCCCACCAGGCTCCCCCATCCCTGGGATTCTCTAGGCAAGAACACTGAAGTGGGTTGCCATTTCCTTCTCCAATGAAGGAAAGGAAAATTGAAAGTGAAGTCGTTCAGTCGTGTCTGACTCTTTGCGACCCCATGGATTGTAGCCTGCCAGGCTTCTCTGTCCATGGGATTCTCCAGGCAAGAGTACTGGAGTAGGTTGCCATTTCCTTCTCCAGGGGATCTTCCCAACCCAGTGATCGAACCGGAATCTCCCACATTGCGGGGAGATGCTTTACATTCTGAGCCACCAGGGACTGACTATAAGTCTATAAGCTCACATGATTATGTAGGCTGGGAAGTCCCATGATGTGCTGCCTACAAGCTAGAGAACCAGGAAAGCCAGTGGTGTACTTTGAAAGCCTGAGAGTTGGAGAGCTAATATGTAGGTGCCAGTCTGAATTAGAAGTCTTGAGAACCAGGAACACCAAAGGCAGGAGAAGATCAAAGTCCCGACTCAAGCAATCCGGCAGAGAGTGAATTCAACCTTCTACTTTTCTGTTTTATTTAGGCTCTTGGTGGTATTAGTAGTCTACCTTCATTGGGGAAGGTCATCTGCTTTACTCCATTTACCAATTCAAATGCTAAACTTTTCTAGAAACACCCTCACAGACACACTCAGAAATATTATTCAGTCAGATATATGGGCATCTTATACCCTGTTGGATACATAAAATTAACAATCACACACTTTGCCCTGTGTTTACACAAATGACCTGAGAGTTTGAAGAAGAGGGATATAACGACAACTCTTTATGTGAATACCTAGGGTAAGATTGCTATCCCACATGATTAATCATCACTGAAGCTCAAGCTTGATTTCTAGAGAACCTGCTGCTAAGGACTCACCTCCAAGCATCTCCCTTTCAAGCATTTCCTTGGAAGACTGGGCCATGTCTTGTATGTGACTCTTACCTCATAACCCTCACATGGAATTCCTATAATTCATAGGTCTCTTTGTCCTAGTCTGTATCAGTTTCTGGTAAATCTGCACTTCAATAACTCCCCTCTTCCCAACTCTGGAACCTGTAAGCATGGTAGGATTTATTTTTCATTCTTATCCAGAACTGGGAACTTTGGTAGGGGATTAATCTTAGGCCTTTCTCTACCTGGCCACACCACACCATCATCTTTCCAAAATGTTCTTTCCAGGCTCTTATAGCATCTACTGCTGCTGCTGCTAAGTCACATCAGTCGTGTCCAACTCTGTGCGACCCCATAGATGGCAGCCCACCAGGCTCCCCCATCCCTGAGATTCTCCAGGCAAGAACACTGGAGTGGGTTGCCATTTCCTTCTCCAATGCATGAAAGTGAAAAATGGAAGTGAAGTCGTTCAGTCATGTCCAACTCTTCGGGACCCCATGGACTGCATCCTACCAGGCTCTTCCATCCATGGGATTTTCCAGGCAACAGTACTGGAGTGGGGTGCCATTGCCTTCTCCACCTATAGCATCTAGGTAGCTCCCAATGGTAATGCAGATATCCAACAGAGGAATAAGTGAACCTTAACATGTGATGTGAAGAATTGACTCATTGGAAAAGACCCTGATGCTGGGAAAGATTGAAAGCAGGAGAAGGGGACAACAGAAGATGAGATGGTTGGATGGCATCACTGACTCCATGGACATGAGTTTGAGCAAGCTCTGGGAGTTGGTGATGGACAGGGAAACCTGGTGTGCCACGGTCCTTGGGGTTGCAAAGAGTTGGACATGACTGAGGTACTGAACTGAACTGAACATCTTGTAGATATCCCTCAACTTTATGTACTGTTCTTTTGGGATCCCATCTCCTCGGCTTTGGTGAAGGAAACCAACCAATCAAGTGGCTGGTTCCACTATAATTATAGGAGATAAGGAAAGGAAATGGGTTCTTTTCACAAATATTGCACTTCCCCAAACATGAACACAGGCTCCTCCTTCCCAGTACTACACTACTCTTCTATTATTTTAGGGTAAAAGTCATCAAACCAGTTCACTCTCTCTGTCCTTCAGGGCACATGAGTCCCAAACTAAGACTCTTATATCCTTCCAATTCAGCCTTAGAAATTTAAAAAATTTTGTTCTCAACAGGTTGTTATCTACCTTCAACTCCTCAGGAAACACCAAGGACAAGAAAGGATCTCAATCAACACCTCACAACACTTTAGTGAAGACAACATCATTACAAGCACAAATTTCACCTATCTTTATTATTTTTAACTAATTTATTTTTTAATTGAAGGATAATTGTTTTACAGAATTTTGTTTTTTTCTGTCAAACATCAACATGAATCAGCCATAGTTCACCTATCTTTAAAACATCACTTCATTACAACCAACCTCCCATGTAGCATAACCTCTAATCTTGAAAAATATACAAATGTATGTTTTCATCCAAGAAAATTTGGTGGTTTCAAGCAAAAGACTAATCAAAGATGGATCAAAAAGTTAATAGCAAAGAATTGAGCCACTGAGAGAACCAAAAATCTACTCTTCAAACTTCGTATTCAATGGTTGCATGTGTGTTCAGTTGCTCAGTCATGTCTGACACTTTGCAATTCCATAAACCAGGATTCTCTGTCCATGGGATTCTCCAGGCAAGGATACTGGATTGGGTTGCCATGCCCTCCTCCAGGGATCTTCTAAACCCAGGGATTGAACCTGCATCTCTTACATCTCCTACATTGGCAGGGGGGTTCTTTACCACAAGCCACCATCTGGGGAGGCCATTCAATGGTTATGTCACAGCAATTTGTCTACTTTCAGGGGTTTCTTTCTAGGTAATTCCTAGTTTTCATAAAAGCTTTTCTGTATTGCTGTAAATATAGTCCCCTGAATGAAAAGCAACCTATTAGCCTCAGTATGCATGCTGCATGCTAAATCGTTTCAGTTGTGTCCAACTCCTGGTGACCCTATGGACTGTAACCCACCAGGCTCCTCTATCCATGGGATTCTCCAGGCAAGAATACTGCAGTGGTTTGCCATTTCCTTCTCCAGGGGATTTTCCCGACCCAGGGATTGAACCCGTGTCCCTTATGTTTCCTGCATTG
The DNA here is from genome assembly GCA_007570785.1 of Antilocapra americana. Taxonomy (NCBI): domain Eukaryota; kingdom Metazoa; phylum Chordata; class Mammalia; order Artiodactyla; family Antilocapridae; genus Antilocapra; species Antilocapra americana. The sequence continues at coordinate 3,072,896 of ML662918.1, forward strand.
GCTGGCGGATTCTTTACCACTAGTGCCACCTGGGAAGCCCCACTAACCTCAACAGTGGATATATCAGTCAACAAATATTCACCAATCACCTGCTTGGTACAGAGAATTCTATAAGTCACTGACTTTGCAAAGTAGAAGACAGCAGATGTGTTTGGGACCCTCACAGATTCTAAAGACACTTGTAACTAGCTAAGGACAGAACTATGCTTTGCCCACTCTTTAAACCTTGTTAGAAACCATCTAATAATAATAATAAGTAATGAATCAACTTTCATTGATGATTCTTTAGGCTCTGTGGTACATACTTGAAATATGTGATTTACTTCAATAATCCCTGTTTCACAGAGGAAGCACAGAGACCTTGATAAGTAACTGACCCAAAGTCATACATCAGTACAAGTAACAGAAACAAGATTTAAACCCACCCAGACATGTCTGATACCACAACTCATGCCTCTTATCAGTATGATTCCAATGGGTATCATTAATAGAGCTACCTATATGAAGAGTTGTTAATTGTGAGAGAGAATTCAGGAATCACTAGCATTCCTTTAAAAGACAATTGTTGGCGAAACTAAGATGGCGGAGGAATAGGACGGGGAGAACACTCTCTCCCCAATAAATATACCAAAAGAACTTTTAAAGGCCGAGCAAACTCCAAAAAACAGGAACTGAATGCTGGCAGTGGACATTGGGCATCTGGAGAGGCGACCCATTGCCAACGTGAGGAGGTAGGACAAAAGAAAGAAAAGAAAAAAAAAAGTAGAGGGAGAGACAAAGAGCTGGGGACGGGTTCCGTCCCGGAAGGGGAGTCTGGAATAAAGAGGAAAAAAAAAAAAAGAGGAGAAAGGTTTCCGAATACCAGGGAGCATTCTCTCTGGCAGATCTGCGGTGGATCTTGGAGAGCAATATAGCTGAGAGCAGAAGCAGATTAATAGCTAAGCCCTGCAAGGTTCGTCTCTGGCTACAAGGAACAGCCGAGCGGCAGCACAGCTGAAGCGGACTGCTCCTGCTCAGGGAGGGGCGGGCCGTGGGCTCAGGGAACAGAGCAGCCTGAGGGACCTAACCTTCCAGGAAAAGCTCCCCCTCCCCCCCAGGCCCGTGCACAAAACAAAGGGCGGTGAGGAGTCAACAGAGAGGCTGGGCAGCTGCAAGCTGCGGACCGGCCCAGCCCCCGCCTGAGAGCAGTGGGCATAACCCAGCCCCGGGGAGGCTAACCAAGACTTCAGGGGATTCTGGACAGATCGGTGCTGTATACACCTTAGAAGGAGTGCTCAGCTGCACGCCGAGAAAACAGAGCGGCCGGGCCGGGGGAGAGGAGAAGCCCCACTCCCCAACTGTGCTGGGCGGACGACAGAGAGCCTGAGCAGAGGGGGCGGGGGAAGCCCTCTCACCAGGAGCAGGGC
>ML662918.1:3112156-3142164 GCA_007570785.1 Antilocapra americana
TTTTTTTTTATTGTTTTTGCCATACATTGTCATGATATCACCATGGGTTTACATATGCTTCCCCTCCGGAACCTCCCTCCCTCCTCCCTCCCCCCCAGGAAATCTCACTGCACCAGTCCCGAGCATCAATCCTGGGCTGGCGATTGATTAGACACATGACAATTAACATGCTTCAATGCCCTTCTCCCATATCATCCCACCCTTACCCTCATCCACAAAGTCCACGAGTCTATTCTATACATCTGTGTTCCTTTTGCTGTCTCGCATGTTGGGTTCTCGTTACTGTCTTTCTAAATTCCATATATATGCGTTAATATACTGTATTGTTGTTTTTGCTTCTGGCTTACTTCACTCTGGATAATGGGCTCCAGTTTCGTCCATCTGAGTAGAATTGCTTCAAATGAATTTTTTTTTAATGCTGAGTAATATTCCATTGTGTATATGTACCACAGCTTTCTTATCCATTCGTCAGTTGATGGGCATCTAGGTTGCTTCCATGTACATATACACAATGGAATATTACACATCTTTTTTATGAACATTTATTAATATTTTCACTTCTGAACATATATCAACAAGTGGCATTTTTAAGTCATACAGTATGAATATTTTGAGTTCAGTAGAACTCCAGCAGGTTTTCAAAGTGGTTGTTCAAATCTATACCCCTAGTAAAGTGTGAGAGAATTCTACTTTCTGCAAATCCTTGTTGACACATGATATTTTTCATCTTTTTCAGTTTTGTTGTCCTAGAGGGCACATAGTGGTATCTTGTTGTGGTTTTAATTTTAATTTCTTTTTAACTCTCTCTGAAGTATTAAGTCTTTTAATCTAAAGAAGGTCCATCCTCATTTTTTCAACCTTCTAATCTATGTGCTGAATAAACTAGATCTTTTGTCCTATAGAGTGTGGATTTTGGATTTTGCTAATTATGTCTTTATAGTATTGCTTATTATGTTCCTCTGACCTCTGTTGTCTTTAAGTTGATAATTAGGTTTAGAGGCTTGTTCAGAGTAGGCTTACAGAGTAAGTTCCTTAGATGTGCTATTCTTTATTCCTATAGTATTCCACCATGAGACTCATTGTGTCTGGTCATTTCTCCTCTTGTAGCATTAAAATTGATCACTGAATTGGAGTACTGTCAGCCTGACTGATCCATTATAAAATTTCCCATGTGCTTTTCACATCATGTTTTATGCAGTCTCTGAAGATCATTTTCTGATTCTGCATTTCAGTAAAGGTTGAAAAATTGTCACTCAGTTACTAAGTCCTGTCTGAATCTTTGCAACCCCATGAATTTCAGCACACCAGGCTCTTCTATCCTCCACTATCTCCTGGAGTTTGGTCAAACTCATGTCAATTGAGTCAATGATGCTATCTAACCTATTGATGTTCTAATTCTAATTTCTTCTACATTCATTAGCTAGACTTCTATCAAATAAATGTAACCTCAGCAACTTTTAGGTGATGCTGATCTATGGTATGCACAAAAAGTTATGAATGAATGTTTAAGTCTTTTGCAGTATTTCTACTATTTAAAAGAATAGTTGGTTTCCCTAGGATTCTCCGAAGCTAAGCACTGAGATAGTTTAGTTTTATTTTTTGCTAGCATGACATCATGAACTCATATATGGTTATATTTGATATGTTTTAATACAGTGAAGCCATTAATTTTTCTGCTTCTGAAAACATAAAATGATTGGCCAGTGGGAGTTCCTTCAGTTTGGCTTCTGAGCCTTTTTGACATGCTTTCTAATATGATAGTTTGGTCCAAATTGATATCTGACATGTTCCTTACCCTATACATGGTTTCAGACATTTCTTCAGAAAAGTCTGGTTCCTTTGAGTGGGAAATGATATTAGATGATTCAGTCATGGTAGCAGAGGTACACACTGACACTAGGTTGGTCACTGTTTGTTGATCTTTTCAATGCATGGAACCAGTGAAAAAGTATTATATTTTTAAAATTTATTGTTTTCAGTAGAGTTTATTTCTTAGAGTGGTTTTAAGTACATAGCAAAAACTAACTGAGAAGGAGAATTCTCATATATCCAGTGTCCCTACACATTTGTAGCCTCATTATCAATATCACTTACCAGAGTGGTACATTTGTTATAATTGATAAACCTATATTAACACATCATTATCACACAAGCCCATAGTTTACATCAGGGTTCATTCTTGTATATTTTATGGATTTGGAGAAATGTGTAATGGCATGTCTCCACTATTGTAGTATCATGCAGAGTAGTAAGCCCTAAAATTACTCTGAAAAGTGAAAGTGTTAGTCGCTCAGTAGTTTCCAGCTCTTTGCGACCCCATGGACTGTAGCCTGCCAGACTCCTCTGTCCATAGAATTCTCCAGGCAAGAATACTGGAGTGGGTAGTCATTCCTTTCTCCAGGGGATCTTCCCATCCCAGGTATCAAACCTGGGACTCCTGCATTGCAGTCAGATTCTTCACCATCTGAGCCACCAGAGAAGCGCCACCCCTGCCCCTGCAAATGCTCCACCAATTATTCCCTCTACCCACTCTAGCTCCTGGCAACCAGTGATCTTATTGTCTCCATAGTTTTACTGTTTCCAAGATGTTATATAGTTATAATCACATGGTATGTGGCCTTTTCATATTGGCTTCTTTCACTTAGTGGTATGCATTTAAGGTTCTTCCATGTCTTTATGGCTTGATAGCGCATTCCTTTTTAGTTACAAATAATATTCCATTGTCTGGATGTGCCACAGTTTGTTTATCCATTCACCTAGTAAAGGTCATCTTAGTTGCTTCCAGGTTTGGGCCATTATGAATAAAGCTGCAGTTTGTGCAGGTTTTTGTGTGAAAGTAAGTTTTCAGCTCCCATGAGTACATACCAAGGAGCAAGATTGCTGGATTGTGGTAAGAGGAGGTTTCATTTTTTAAGAAACCACCAAACTGTCTTCCAAAGTGGTTATACCATTTTCCAGTCCCACCAGCAATGAATGAATTCCTGTTGCTTCACATCCTTGTGAGTATTTGGTATTGTCAGAGTTCTTGTATTTGGTCATTCTAACAGATGTGTAGTAGTATCTCATTGTTTTTTTTAATTAATTAATTAATTTTTTCCTTTACATTATCGTGTTGGTTTTGCCATACATTGACATGAATCCGCCATGGGTATACATGTGTTCCCCTTCCAGAACCCCCCTCCCACCTCCCTCCTGATTCCATCCCTCTAGGTCATCCCGTTACATCAGCCCTGAGCACCCTGTATCATGCATCAAACCTGGGCTGGCAATTCATTTCACATATGATAATTTACATGTTTGAATGCCATTATACAGAGTGAAGTAAGCAGAAGGAAAAACATCAATACAGTATACTAACGCATATATATGGAATTTAGAAAGATGGTAATGATAACCTTGTATGTGAGTCAGCAAAAGAGATGTATAGAACAGTCTTTTGGACTCTATGGGAGAGGGCAAGGGTGGGATGATATGGGAGAATGGCATTGAAATATGTAAATTATCATATCTCATTGTTTTAATTTGCACTTCCTTGATGACATATGATGAAGAACATCTTTTCATTTGGAGTCCACCCTGACTGGAGTGAAGAATGGAGGCTCAGAGGTAACTGATGGGGCACTCCAGGAATCTGAGGCCATCTGGGTGTAGTAGGACTGATTGGGGAAGTACAATATTTGCTTCCATGGAACACTACACAGCCCCTTTATACACTGATATGGTGTACAACATTGGTAAGGAATAAAGTGCCCTGTGCTTCTGTCACTGATCTACAGGGCAGAGAAGGACCAGATCCACTGACAGTAGGGAAGTTGAGCTGATACTCAGTTCCCTAAACCTCCTTTAAAGTAATAAGTAGACATAAAGGGGAAGGATTCATGACTAAGGGATCCCCCACACTTTCTGGAGACCATACACCCTCTTTAGTTTCTCTGACCCCATGTCCCATGGACTTCATCTGCCAGTGAGGTCCTACCTGCATCCAGGAGTCACATTCCTAACCAGAACTCTCTGTCCACCCATTAGCTCTCCCCACACTCTAGTTTGTTCTATCTCTGCATCATCTCTGAGATCACTCAGGCTTTTCTTGTCCTTTGTTGTCTCAACTCCTTTCATCAGCTCAGTGAGGTGTATCACAACACAGCACTGCCATGACAAGCTAACCCAAAATTTAACATTCACCTAAACTGTCTTTTACGTATTGCTTTTGTGCACTTTTCATTTCTGCAGAGCTAAAATCTGATGCAGCCACAACCTGGTCAAAAAAGGCAGTGATACAGGAATAGAGTTTTCCTGTGTCCAAACTAACAAACCTTTTTATGACTTTATCAATGTCTCATATCGTGAATGTGATCTTATTTTGTATTAAAAGTGTTGGGTATGTGTATATTTTCCTTTCCTTTGATTATTTTTAGTTGCCCAAGGAAGGTACTTCAAAGGTGTTTTCATTTACCTGTATGGACTGTTTCTGGGGATTTTGTCTGAATGATCCTGGGACTAAAACTTCCCCTGAAACCTGCCCTTTGAACATTTTCCCCTCTGGATGCTGTGGAGCTGGGTAATTTCATGGAGACTCTCAATCTTTTCTTTTTCCATGGTGTTAGCTGCTTGGCTAACTGGGTGGTTAAACCCATGAGCTTGCCTTCATTTCAAGAGTTTATTTGGAAAGGACAGAGTGATGCATGTTGTGAAACTACTTTCAACTCAAGACATTAGTTAAAATCCTGGGAAGTGGAGACACTTCCTAACTGCTGAATGGAACATTTGTTTAGAGACAGATTCCCTTCTGTTACCCATGTGATTTCCCTGAAGCTGCTCAATTGGGATGGTCATACGGTGGATTCATAAATGACTCCTGGGTCCACCCTATTATCTAAGTCCCTTAGGTTAGACATATCCTTATTTTGATGCTGAGTCACTTTCTATGGAAAGGACTGGGGATATATATCTATTCATTAGAAAATGAAATAGAAAAATCATTTTCCAAACCTAAGACACATTCATTGTAAAAAAATTTGAAAAATGCATTTAGGAAAACATCATTAAAAACCCCTCTATTACTCATGGAGAAGGGTTCTTAACAGTTAAATATCTATAATATTTATTTTTGAGTTATTTTACTATATAAACATTACTGTTTATACATAAGAATAGCAATGAAGCAATAGCCTATTTATAGCTTCATAAAACTTCTTTCTATGGAGAAATATCTATATAGGCCAACTTAATAATAAAAATGAGAGTAGAAACAGTAATCGCCAATTTTAAGTACCTCATGCTCCAGAGTCTGTCAGTCAGTTAGTTCATCCAGTCGGGCATTTCCCATCATGTACCCTGCATATAAGTTAAATAAGCAAGGTGGCAATATACAGCCTTGATGTACTCCTTTCCCAATTTGAAACCAGTACGTTGTTCCATGTACAGTTCTGTTTCTTCTTGACCTGCATACAGATTTCTCAAGAGGCAGTTAAGGTGCTATGGTATTCCCAGCTCTTGAAGAATTTTCCAGTTTGTTGTGATCCACAGGGTCAAAGACTTAAGTGTAGTAAATGAAGCAGAAGTGGATGTTTTTCTGGTATTCACTTGCTTTTTCTATGATGGAATGGATGTTGGCAATTTGATCTCTGGTTCCTCTGCCTTTTCTAGACCCAGCTTGAACATCTGGAAGTCCTCAGTTCACGTAGTGTTAAAGCCTAGCATGGAGAATTTTCAGCTTTACTTTGGCAGCCTGTGAAATGAGTGCAGTTATGTGGTAGTTTGAACATTCCATGGCATTGCCTTCCTTTGGTATTGGAATGAAAACTGACCTTTTCCAGTCCTGTGGCCACTGCTGAGTTTTCCAAACTTGCTGGCATATTGAGTGCAGCACTTCCACAGCATCATCTTTTAGGATTTGAAATAACTCAGCTGGAATTCCATCACCTCTGCAAGCTTTGTTCATAGTGATGCTTCATAAGTCCCACTTGACTCTGCATTCCAAGATGTCTGGCTCTAGGTGAGTGATCACACCATCATGGTTATATGGGTCGTGAAGATCTTTTTTGTAGAGTTCTTCTGTGTATTCTTGCCACCTCTTCTTAATATCTTCTGTTTCTGTTAGGTCCAGGCTGTTTCTGTCCTTTATTGTGCCCATCTTTGCAAGAAATGTTCCCTTGGTATCTCTAATTTTCCTTGAAGAGATCTCTAGTCTTTCCCATTCTATTGTTTTCCTCTGTTTCTTAACACTGATCACTTAGGAAGGCTTTCTTATCTCTACTTACTATTCTTTGAAAATTTGCATTCAGGGTTCTTTCCTTTTCTGTTTTGCTTTTGCTTCCAGAGTCTGGGAAACAGTCAAAGATTAGCTGTTAAGTGACAGGAGCAGTCTGCTCAAACATGCTTATGTCAGGTGGTCATTAAAAGTAATATTAAGGACAGGGAGAACAAGATGGCAGAAGAGTAGGTGGATGTGGAGTACATCTCTCTCCACGGATACATCAGGAATACACCTTCAGACACAGAAGTGCATGCAGAACACCAGCTGAGAGAGGACAGGAGTACCTAGCCAGTGGAAAAGAATATATAGAAACATTCAAAACTCGGTAGGATGAAGGAACTAGGGGGAAAAACAGGAGTGTTAGTAGGACTGGACCTGCCCTCAGTGGGTGGGGGAACAGAAGCACGTGTCCAATCCCCACAGTGGGGCAATTATCTGAGTCGGAGGAGAAAGATTTAAGGTTGAGAGTGATATAGCTGATCTGTAGCAGCCTAAATGGAATGAGAATCAGACAGTCAAAGCCCCAACCATACATACCCTGGGCAGGAATGCTGGTCTCCTGGAAGGGGCAATGGCTGGGAGCTGGAGATAAGGGATTGTGGAGCAATTCCAGGCGAGGGCTGCTGTTGACTGTGGAGAGATGGATTGAGGGGATGTGACAGAGGAGATTGTGGTGGGAAATGCTGGTGGAAGAAAGCCAGGCAGCTGTGGAAGCAAGGTGATACCGCTAAGTCACGTGTAGGGGGTGGAGCCATCACCAGAGCCTCTCTCTCCCCACAAGCCAGCATTGGCAGATGAACAGTTAGAGAGGCTGGCCCATCAAACGCCTGACACACTGAAGTACAGAGTAGGACCCCACCCAGGGTGCCCATTTAAGTGCCTGATGTGCCAATCTACAGAGTAGTACCCCAGTCAGAGGGTCCCGTCTATGTGCCTGACACGCTGAACAACAGAGAAGGACCCCAGGCAAGGGACCCCTCTAAGTGCCTGAATGGGTGGAGCTACAGAGAAAGACTGACCAAAGAGGCCTTCTGATCACCAGCTACAACAGGCTTGAAAGAAGACTCTGACAGGGCTGTTACTCCTGTGGCAGAGGCAGTCCATGTCCCTGCATACTTGGCACCGCCAGGGTTTCTGCATGCTGAGCAGCTGCACCACCTTCACGCTTGACTCTCACTGGGGCAGAGCTGCCATAGGCAAAGAAAAAAATGTCTTGTGTTTATGCATGCAGGGTCACTTCAGTCGTGTCAAACTCTTTGTGATCCTGTAGACTGTGGCCCGCCAGGCTTATCTATCAGAGAGGGGGCTCTCCAGGCATGAATACTGGAGCATATTGGCCAATACTGGTTGCCATACCCTTCTAGAGCACTATATTTCCTACTACCCTAGCCGCCAACCCACCTGAGTACCTGATCTGCCAGAACCCCTGTGACCCAAGCAGCTGCACCACCTCCACACCTGACCCTCACAAGGGCAAACCCAAGCCCTCCAGCGAAGCCTCAGGAACTAAACCCCAGTGGATAACCCACATGTAGAGGTGGAACTAAAACCACAATTGAAACCCAGGGGCAGTGTGGTTAAGGGAGAAGATCCAAAACCTTCCCACCAGCTGTACAAGCTGCAGATTCAATCCACATGATCAACTAAGCAGACTCTGTGTCTGTGGAATATATAAAAGGCCACTGAGAGTTCCCACAAAAGAAAACGCCCTAGCTCTGATAGCTGTGGACACTGGAGGCAAGAACACACAGGAGTAGGACCAGATTAGAATCTGAGCAGCCCCCACAGCAGGTCCAGAGATCAGCACAATGTTGGCGGGCATCTTAGGGAGGTAAGGTGGACTGTGATTCCCAGCACAGGAAAGGACTCTGACATCAGTGACTCAAGAAAATCATTTATTATTCTTGTTTTTTGACTTGCTCTATAGATTCTTTCGGATTTTTCTTCTTTTTTCTTTTCCCTACCCCCCTCCCCATTGTAGTTGTGAATTTTATTGGCACTAAGAAACCCAATTAAGCTCTTGAGCTTTTTTTCCCCTCAGTCACATTTTTTATTGTTTTCATAAACCTCTGCCTCTACTTTAGGCTTTTGTAGTTCTGTGGAGTTTTCCTCTTTTTCTTTCTTTTCTCATTTCTTAATTTTAATTTTTTAAACCTATTATTATTTTTTCTACATTTATACCTTTGTTTGCCTTTCCTACTGTTCTTTTCCCCTTGCAGTTAATCTTTAATGTATATTGTGAGACCTAAGTGCCTGACTAATCACGGAGCACCACAATGCCTCACCCCACCTGTAGCCATTTTCCGCCTCACCCCAGATGTAGCCATTTTCCCTTTAAAAAGCCTTGTACCATGTGGCTCAGGGCCGCTGCCCTCACTCCGCTGCGTCGGTGTGTGTGTTGCGGTCCAGACCAGAGTCTGCAATAAACTCCATGCGCTTGCATCGGTGTAAGGCCTCCTGGTGATTTGCGGAGATTAGGATCTGGGCATAACATTTGGGGGCTCGTCCGGGATCTCCGTGGCACCAGGACGCCTTGACTAGAGGAAATTTTCAGCTGGTTGATGAGTGTGTGTCTATGTGTTTGTCCTGTGTGATCTGACTCGTCTAACCGTGCTTTGCTCTGATTCCACCCTCTTTAAATTCGGAGCAGTCAAAAGTGGCTAAGGCGGATGCTCCGGGGGGCCACGACTGCTGGGACCCAGGAGACGTTGCAGGTCCCGCGGGAAAGGACTTTGGTCCGTTGGGTGAAGGCGAAAGCCCTCATGTCAGGTTATTTTTGGAGGAGGCGGCTGGGGTGTTCCCAAAACACGGCTCCTCACCGGTTTCTGCTTTCACTTTTTGTCTGAAAGCCCCGTCTGGGGTAATAATCTGTGTTCTTGGTTCGTTCTTGTTTGTGGGCCTGTGTCTTTATTTGACTTTGACGGGCGCTATGGGACAGTTAATCTCCACTCCCCTGGACTTAATAACAGGACATTTTAAAGAGGTAAAGGAATGAGCCCATGCTGCTGTGTCACCCACCGCTCCCCTTTACCCCATTCGGCATGGAGGAACAGAAGAAGAGGTCATCTTCCCTTCGGTTCCACCCCCGTACCAGCCGGCGTCCCAGTCGGCTTTGCTAGAGCAGGCCTCTGGCCCAGCCCGGAATACTAGGGGAGCTCTCCAGAGAGGACCTCCTCCTGAGGCAGATTCTACGATTCTTCCCCTGCGTGCAGCTGGCCCTATAGAACCATACGGGGACCAACTACATCACTATTGGCCCTTTGCTACATGTGACCTGTATAATTGGAAGTTCCAGAATGCCCCTTTCTCCGACAATCCCAAACAACTAATTAACCTCCTTGAAACTGTCCTATTTACTCATCAGCCCACCTGGGATGATTGTCAGCAATTGTTACAGGTGCTGTTTACCAGAGAGAGAGGATTCTCCAAGAAGCCCGGAGGTCTATTCCAGACCCTACGGGTGTCCCAACTACCATCCAGGTGGCTATTGATGCTGCCTTCCCCCTCACTCGTCCTGAGTGGAACTACAATACCACTGAAGGTAAGGAGAGGCTCCAGGTCTACCACCAGGCTCTATTGGCAGGTCTCCGAGCAGCTGCAAGGCGTCCTACTAATTTGGCTAAGGTTTACGATTTGAGACAGGGCCAAGAAGAGAGTCCAGCTGCCTTTCTAGAGTGGGTGATGGATGCATTTCACCAATTCACCCACATAGATCCTGAAAAACCCGAGCACCTCGGAACAGTGGCACTGGCTTTCATTGATCAGGCAGCACCTGACATCAAAAAGAAACTGCAAAAAGTTGAAAGACTAGGAGAAAAGCAGCTTAGAGATCTGGTAGAAATAGCAGAGAAGGTTTATAACAATAGAGACATGGCAGAGGACAGGCAAATCAAAGCTGAAAAGAGGCAGAACAGAGACTTAGCGCGGATCCTACTGGCAGCCACTACTGCTGAGCTGGAAGAGCATCAGCAAGAGCTAAAGCAGCTTGCCACTGGAAGAGACAGATGCGACCCCAAAGGTAGGTCACCCCTGAACAAAAACCAATGTGCGTACTGCAAGGAAGAAGGACATTGGGTCAGAGAATGCCCCAGGAAGAGGCCCAAAGTTAAGGTCCTGGTGGAAGGAGTCTTACTCCAAAACCTGGGTCCCTGGAGGAGACCGGTTGCCTACTTCTCTAAAAAGCTGGATTCGGTGGCTGCCGGGTGGCTGGCTTGCTTGCGAATAATTGCTGCCACGGCGTCATTAGTAAAAGACGCAGATAAATTGACCTTGAGACAGACTTTATATGTGACTACCCCTCATGCCATAGAAGGGGCCCTCAAGCAGCCCCCAGACCACTGGCCCAGTAATGCAAGACTCACCCATTATCAGAGTCTATTTCTAAATCCAACTAGAATCATTTATAGCGCCCCAGCCCCCTTAAATCTAGCTACTTTACTGCCTGAACCTGAACTGGATGCTCCCCTTCATGACTGCACCGAGATCTTAATACAGACACAAGGAATATGTGCTGATCTGCAGGACCAGCCTCTGCCGGATGCAGACTGTACCTGGTGTATAGATGGGAGCAGTTTCATCAGAAATGGACTGAGGTATGCGGGCGTGGCAGTTGTAACAGAAACTGAGGTTATCTGAGCTGAGCTCCTACTCCCAGGGACATCAGCTCAACGTGCTGAGCTAACTGCATTAGCCAAGGCATTAACCCTAGGCAAAGATAAAAAGCTGAATGTTTACACTGACAGCTGATATGCGTTTGCCACAGTGTATATCCATGGGGCAATTTATAAAGAAAGAGGCTTGTTGATGGCAGAAGGGAGGGCAATCAAAAATAAGGAAGAAGTCCTGGCCCTATTGGCAGCTCTATGGTTACAAAAAAAAACTGGCTATTATACACTGCCCTGGACATCAAAAGACTAATAATCCAGTTGCAAAGGGCAACCACTTTGCTGATCAGATAGCCAGGGAGATTGCCCTCCAGTCAGAGGTCATAACGACCACTGCACTCGCTCCCAGATCCAGGAAATCCCAGCCTGCCTAAAGACCCCAAGTACACTCCAGAAGACTTGGACTGGATAGCTGGGATGCCCACGTCTCACTGTGTACAGGGGTGGTGGCAGACTGCTGACTGTAAAGTCATCCTGCCTGAGAAACTGGGAAACCAATTTTTGTCAAAAATACATCGGGCCACCCATATGGACACCAGAAAGATGCAGGACCTCCTGAGACAGGCCGAGATCAAAATCAAGGATGCTCCTTCTAAGGTTGAACAAATTGTGGCTAATTGCAAAGCCTGTCAATTAACAAATGCAATGTGGAGCCCATCCAACCCCGGATCCAGACAGTGTGGAGACAGGCCGGGAGCTTACTGGGAAGTGGATTTCACTGAGGTAAAACCCAGGCAATATGAATATAAATACCTGTTAGTCTTTGTAGACACCTTTTCAGGATGGGTGGAAGCCTTTCCCACCAAGCAAGAAATGGCCCAGATGGTTGCTAAGAAGCTGCTGGAAGATATCCTGCCAAGGTATGGCTTCCCCACATTGCTAGGGTCAGACAACGGACCAGCATTCATATCTAAGGTAACTCAAGGGTTAGCTACTGCACTTGGGGCAGATTGGAAATTACATTGTGCATACAGGCCCCAGAGTTCAGGACAGGTAGAAAGAAGGAATATAACCCTAAAGGAGACCTTGACTAAATTGACCGGGGAGACTGGTGGGGACTGGGTGGCTCTCCTTCCCTACGCATTATTCAGGGTCTGAGATACCCCCTATAAGCTTGGCTTAACTCCTTTTGAAATTGTATTTGGAAGCCTCCCCACCCCGCATTGTGCCCAGCCTTCAGTCTAAGTTGATAAATGATCTAGATGCTGATGATACTGACCTTATTCATTCTCTTCAGTCTTTGAAACAAGTCCATAAGGACATCTGGACCGGGTTGTAAGCCTTGTATGAGACAGACCTCTCCCCAAAACCCCACCGATACCAACCAGGAGACTGGGTGTTCATCAAAAGACACCGGCGGGAGAATCTTGAGCCCCACTGGAAAGGACCATATATCGTTATCCTCGTGACACCCACCGCACTCAAGGTAGACGGCATTTCTACCTGGATCCATCACTCCCACGCGCGCCCAGCTGACGGCTCCGAACTTCAAGAGGCATTTCTCTCACCAAGATGGACTGTCTAAAGGAACCCAGACAATCCATTGAAAGTGCGCCTACAAAAGACTTAATGCTGTTGTTTATAACTATTGTGGGGTCCTGCCCTCATGATTGTATGGAAAGCCTTGGGCGTTGGGGGGGAGGGAAGGGAGGCCTTGCATTCACATTCGAGACTTTCGTCCTGCTACGATGCCCATAGCCTCCAGGAATGTACCTATGAAGGGAAACAATATTGGACAGCAATGGGGAAACTGATGATCCCAACAATGCTCAAGATTGAGCCCCACTATTTACTAGAAAAAGGGGGCATGTGAGACCTAAGTGCCTGACTAATCACGGAGCACCATGACACCTCACCCCAGATGTAGCCATTTTCCACCTCACCCCACCTGTAGTCATTTTCCCTTTAAAAAGCCTTGTACCATGCAGCTCGGGCCGCTGCCCTCACTCCACTGCATCGGTGTGTGTGTTGTGGTCCAGACCCTAGTCTGTAATAAACTCCCTCATTTGCTTGCATCAGTGTAAGGCCTCCTGGTGATTTGTGGAGATTAGGATCAGGGCATAACAATATAGATCTTCTTCATGTATTTCTACTTAACTTTGTATATCTATTCTTTCTTTCTCTCCTTTCCTCTCAACATATTTGTTAGTTTTGTTCTCATTGCTTTGTTCCTCACTTGGCACCTTGCGTTAGTTTTGTTTTCCAGTTTGTGCTTAAGTTAGTTTTGTTCTTAACTGGTAAATATAATTTTTGATTTCCTATATTCGCCAGATCAATCTACTGTACTTTATTTTTGTTAGACTGTTTTCACTTTGCTCATGGGTGTATATGTATATGTGCATATTCCATTATTTTAATTATTATTTGCCTGATTTTGTAACTGCCATTTTTCTGGGATTCATCTTTGGTTTCTCATTTTCGGATATTTGATTTAATCTCACTTAATGCCATAACAAACCACTTGTGGAAGCTTCATTCCTGACAGTGATCAAGCCCTGAGCCTTTGGAGTGGGAGCACTGACTCCAAGACCCTAGACTACCAGAGAACTAACCATAGGGAGTATCAAATAGTGAGAACTCACACAAAGGAAACCACCTGAATACAAGACCCAGCATCACCCAACTACCAGTAGCACCCTGTGCAGGATGCCTCATCTAAACAACAAATGAAACAAAAATACAAACCCAGTCATCAGCAGACATGATTACCACCTCACTCAGCCTTGCCCATCAGAGGAAAAACAAACAAAACCTCAGCATAAATCCTACCCTATACGAAGCCTATACAAACTACTGGACCAACCTTAGGAGTGCAGAAACTAAAAGGAAGAAAAAATTCAACTTTCGTCAAGGAAAGAATTCAACTTTCCATGATGCCTGGGAAAAGGAGACCTCAAACACAATAAACTTTTAAAAAGAGGAAAGGCAGAGAAATACTGCACAAGTGAAGGAACAAACCAGAAACACAGAAGTCCAAATAAATGAAGAGGAAATAGGCAAACTACCTGAAAAAGAATTTTGGACTCTATGGGAGAGGGCAAGGGTGGGATGATATGGGAGAATGGCATTGAAACATGTAAATTATCATATGTGAAATGAATTGCCAGCCCAGGTTTGATGCATGATACAGGGTGATCAGGGCTGGTGCACCGGGATGACCCAGAGGGATGGAATCAGGAGGGAGGTGGGAAGGGGGCTCTGGAAGGGGAACACATGTATACCCATGGCGGATTCATGTCAATGTATGGCAAAACCAACACGATAACATAAAGGAAAAAAAAAAGAATCAGGCTGAGTTGTCAGGTATCTACAATAGCCAAAACAATCTTAAAAAAAACTAAGTTAGTGGACTCATGCTACTGAATTTTAAAACTCATTACAAAGCTATAATAACCAAGGCAGTGCAGTACTGTTGTAAGAACATACAAACAGGTCAGTGGAATAGGACTGAGAGTTCAAAAAGAAATTATCATAAATAAATATTTATGGCCAGATGATTTTAGACAAAAGGGTCAAGACAATTCAATGGAACAGTCTATCAACAAATGGTGTGTGACAACTGAGTGAAATTAGACATTTACTTTACCTCATAAACAAAAACTAACTCAAACTGCATCACAGATCTAAATGTGAGTCAAATATGATAAATATTTTAGAGGAAAACAAATATTAAATCTTTGTGAAGTTGGGTTATATAATGATTTTTTAAACATGACAATGAAAGCACAAATAATAAAATAAAAAATAAATTTGACTTTATAATAAAAAATAATTTATAATAATGATAGTAAAGATGATCAAAAACCTTGAAAACAAAATGAAGAAAATGCAATAATCAATTAACAAAGACCTAGAAGAATTAAAGAATAAACATACAGAGACAAACAACACAATTACTGAAATTAAAAATACTCTGGAAGGAATCAATAGCAGAATATCTGAAGCAGAAGAACGAATCAGTGAGCTGGAAGATAAAATGGTGAAAATAACTTCTGAAGAGCAGAGTAAAGTAAAAAGAGTGAAAACTGAGCACAGTCTCAAAGACCTCTGGGACCATATCAAATGCACCAACATTCCAATTATAGGGGTCCTGTTGGGGTCCTTTAATGGACTGGAACCTGATGGTATGGAGTTGGCAATAAGAAAGTAAAGGAAAGAGGCTGATATTCCCTGGTTTACACAGAAAGCCAATAAACCCCTAAGACAAAGGGTTTGCACTGCTTACATAGGCACAAGGGGCCCTCTCGAGGAGGTCTTGAAAGCCCAGGCAAGTAAGTAAGCACAGCGGACCTCTACCCTCCAAAGAATTAGCCTGAAGGAGGGAGAGAGAGAAATGAAGAAAGACACGGGGACCCAAGCTCTGATGGAACAAGGGTGTTTTATTCAACATTGTGTGGGTATATATACTGTTTTACAAGGTAGCTCTTTCAGCAAAGATTAGGATCAAAAATCTTGCAAATTTACAGGAAACTAAGGCTAGAATCCATCTCAAAGAGAGAGAGTTGTTAATAATCATTTTTACCATATGGTCCATATCAGAAAGGAAGAGGGACATAAATAGTTACTTTTCACCCTATGGAAAAGGTAACAAAGGAAATTCATGCATTACTCAGTCCCCAGGAGTAGCTTGCCAGCTCCTCTTAATCCTTCAATATTTAAGGATTAATAAGGAACAGAGGAATCAGCACACAGGAAGCCTCCTGTTAAATGTTCCCTAACAGGGTCCTAGGAGAAGAAGAGAAAAAGAAAGAGTATGAGAAAATGTTTGAAGAGATTATAGTTGAAAATTTCCCCAGCACGGAAAAGGAAATAGTCAATCAAGTCTAAGAGGCACAAAGAGTTCCACACAAGATGAACCCAAGGAGAAACATGCCAAGACACATAATAACAAAGAATAAACACAAAGAAAGAATATTGAAAGCAGCAAGGGAGAAGCAACAAGTAACATACAAGGGAAACCCCATATGCTTAACAGCTTTTCAGCAGACCTCTGCAGGCCAGAAGGGAATGGCAGAATATATTTAAAGTACTGAAAGGGAACAATATACAACCAAGATTACTATACCCAGCAAGGATCTCATTCAAAATTGGTGGAGAAATAAAAAGCTTTTCAGACAAGCAAAAGTTAAGAGAATTCAGTACCACCAAACCAGCTTTACAACAAATGTTAAACAGACTTATGTAGACAAAACATATAACAGAAGAAAAACAGATCTACAAAATAAACCTGAAACAATTAGAAAATGGCAATAGGGACATATATATCAATAATTACTTTAAATGTAAATGGATTAAATGCTCCAGCCAAAAGACACAGACTGGCTGAATGGATACAAAAACAAGACCCATATATATTGCATCTATAAGAAACCCACTTCAGACCTCAAGAAATGTATATACTGAAAGTGAGAAGATGGAAAAATATATTCCATGCAAATGGGAAGCAAAAGAAAGCTGGAGTAGCAATCCTCACATCAGACAAATTAGACATTAAAATAAAGATGATTACAAGAGATAAGGAAGGACACTACATAATGATCAAGGGATCAATCCAAGAGGAAGACATAACAATTGTAAATATCTATGTACCCAACATAGGAGCACCTCAATACATAAGACAAACACTAATAGACATAAAAGGAGCAATTGACAGTAACACAGTAATAGTAGGAGACTTCAACACCCCACTCACACCAATGGACAGATCATCAAAACAGAAAATTAATAAGGAAACAGAAGTCTTATATGATAAATTGGATGAGATGGAACTCATTTATATTTTCAGGGCATTCCATCCAAATGCAGAATACACCTTCCGCTCAAGTGCACATGGAACATTCTCCAGGATAGACCACATCTTGGGTCACAAATCGAACCTCAGTAAATTTAAGAAAATTGAAATCATATCAAAATTGTATCAAGCATCTTCTCTGACCACAGTGCTATGAGACTAGATATCAATTACAAGAAAATCACTGCAAGAAACACAAACACATGGAGATTAAACAACACATTTCTAAATAACCAACAGGCTACTGCAGAAATCAAAACAGAAATCAAAAAATTTCTAGAAACAAATGACAATAAAAACATGACAACTCAAAACCTATGGGATGCAGCAAAAGCAGTCCTAAGAGGGGAGTTTATAGCAAAACAATCCTACCTCAAGAAACAAGGTAAGCATCAAATACACAGCATAACATTATACCTGAAAAAACTGGAAAAAGAACAAAAGAACCCCCAAATTCATAGAAGGAAAGAAATCATAAAGATCCGAGCAGAGATAAATGAAAAATAAATGAAAGAAATAATACCAAAAGTTAATACAACTAAAAGCTGGTTCTATGAGAGCATAAACAAAATTGACAAACCCTTAGCCAGACTCATCAAGAAAAAAGAGAGAAGAATCAAATCAACAAAATTAGAAATGAAAAAGAAGAGGTTACAACAGACAATGCAGAAATACAAATGATTATAAGAGACTATTACGAACAACTATATGGCAATAAAATAGGTAACCTGGAAGAAATGGACAGTCTTGAAGAGGTCAATCTTCCAAGACTGAACCAAGAAGAAACAGAAATTATGAACAACCCAATTAAAAGCACTGAAATTGAAGCTGTGGTCAAAAATCTCTCAAAAAACAAAAGCCCAGGACCAGATGGCTTCACAGGAAAAATGTATCTAACATTTAGAGAAGAGCTAATGCCTATTCTTCTAAAACTCTTTCAAAAAACTGCAGAGGAAGGAAAACTTCCAAATTTATTATAAGAAGCCACCATCACACTGATACCAAACCAGACAAAGGCAACACACAAAAAAAGAAAACTATATGCCAATATCACTGATGAACATAGATGCAAAAATCCTCAACAAAATTTTAGCAAACACAATTCAGCAACACATCAAAAAGCTCATACACCATGATCAAGTTGGGCTTATTCCAGGGATGCAAGGATTCTTCACTGTATGCAAATCAATCTATGTGATACACCATATTAACAAATTGAAAGATAAAAATCATATGATTATCTCAATAGATACAAAAAAGCCTTTGACAAAATTCAGCACACATTTATGATTAAAACTCTTCAAAAAATGAGCATAGAAGGAACCCACCTCGACATAGTAAAGGCCATATATGATAAGCCTACAGCAAACATTATTCTCAATGGTGAAAAACTGAAAGCATTCCCCCTAAGATCAGGAACAAGACAAGGGTGTCCACTTTTACCAGTATTATTCAACATAGTCCTGGAAGTCCTAGCTACAGTAATCAGAGAAGAAAAATAAAAGGAATCCAGATCAGAAAAGAAGTAATGCTCTCACTGTTTGCAGATGACATGATACTGTAGATAGAAAACCCTAAAGATATTCTCAGAAAATTACTAGACCTAATCAGTGAATTTAGCAAAGTTGCAGTATACAAAATCAGTATACAGAAATCACTTGCATTTCTATATACTAACAATGAAAAATCAGAAAGAGAAATTAAGGAATCAATCCCACTCACCATTGCAGCAAAAAGAATTAAGTATCTATGAATAAACTTACCTAAGGAGACAAAAGAACTGCACACAGAAAATTATAAGACACTAATGAAAGAAATCAAAGAGGACATAAACAGATGGAGAGATAATCCATGTTCCTGGGTAGGAAGAATCAATATCGTGAAAATGACTGTACTACCAAATGCAGCTTACAGGTTTAATGTGATCATTATCAGATTACCAATTGCACTTTTCACAGAACTAGAACAAAAAATTTCACAATTCATATGGAAACACGAAAGACCCCGAACAGCCAAAGCAGTCTTGAGAAAGAAGAATGGAGCTGGAGGAATCAACCTTTCTGACTTCAGATTATACTACGAACCTACAGTCATTAACACAGTATGGTACTGACACTAAAATAGAAATACAGACCAATGGAACAAGTTAGAAAGCTCAGAAATAAACCCATGCACCTTATTTTTGACAAAGGAGGCAAGGATATAGAGTGGAGCTAAGACAGCCTCTTTAATAAATGGTGCTGGGAAAATTGGACAGCTATATGTGTAAGAATAAAATTATAACACTTCCTAACACCATGCACAAAGATAAACTCAAAATGGATTAAAGACCTAAATGTAAGACAAAAAACTATAAAACTCTTAGAGGAAAACATAGGCAGAATGCTTGATGACATATATCAAAGCAAGATCCTCTATGACCCACCTCCTAGAGTAATGGAAATAAAAACAAAAATAAACAAGTGAGACCTGATTAAACTTAAAAGCTTTTGCACAGCAAAGGAAAATATAAGCAAGGTGAAAAGACAACCCTCAGAATGGGTGAAAATAATAGCAAATGAAACAACTGAAAAAGGATTCATTTCCAAAATATACAAGCAGCTCATACAACTCAATACCAGAAAAACAAACAACCGAATAAAAAAGTGGGAAAAAGACCTAAACAGACATTTCTCCAAAGAAGACATACAGATGGCTAACAAACACATGAAAAGATGCTCAAGTATTTAATAATATTATTAAATTAATGCAAATTATTAAAGAAATTAAAGAAATGCAAATCAAAACTACAATGAGATATCACCTCACACTGGTCAGAATGGCCCTCATCAAAGAGTCTACAAACAATAAATGCTGGAGAGGGTGTGGAGAAAAGGGAACACTCTTGCACTGTTGGTGGGAATGTAAATTGATACAGCCGCTATGGAAGAAGGTATGGAAATTCCTTAAAAAACTAGGAATAAAACCACCATTTGACCCAGCAATCCCACTCCTAGGCATATACCCTGAGGAAACCAAAACTGAAAGAGACACTTGTGTCCCATTGTTCATCGCAGTAGCTAGAACACGGAAGCAACTTAGATGCCCATCGACAGATGAATGGATAAAGAAGTGATACATATCCACAATGGAATATTACTCAGCCATAAAAGCGACACATTTGAGTCAGTTCTCATTAGGTGCATGAACCTAGAACCTATTATACGGAGTGAAGTGAGTCAGAAAGAGAAAGATAAATGCTGTATTCTAACGCATATATATGGAATCTAGAAAAATGGTACTTAAGAATTTATTTACAAGGCAACCGTGGAGAAACAGACATAGAGAATAAACTTAGGGACATGAGGAGAGAGGAGGAGAGGGTGAGATGTATGGAAAGAGTAATAAGGAAACTTAAACTACCATATGTAAAATTGATAGCCAATGGGAATTTTCTGTATGGCTCAGGAAACTGAAACAGGGGCTCTGAAGGGGTGGGATGGGGAGGGAGATGGGAGGGAGGTTCAAAAGGGAGGGAAAACATGTATATCTATGGCTGACTCATGTTGAGGTTTGACAGAAAACAGCAAAATTCTGTAAAGCAATTATCCTTCAATTTAAAAAAATAAATTTTTAAAAGTAACATTATGTAAATACTTCTACAAAATATCTGGACCTATGTACAAATGGGTGGCTTGTGACCTTGGTGAGAGCAAGTTCTTTGAATCATGGGGGTATAACTGACAGTGCAGTGAGATAAAGGGTTGGTGAGAATGAGGAATGTTTACCTGGAATGCTGAAAACTTTCTGATGTTAATAGGGTATATAGAAAACTCTCTGGGGAAGTTATATTTTGAAGACAAAGAGGGAGAGAGAGACGAGAGAGAGTCCCCT
Source organism: Antilocapra americana (assembly GCA_007570785.1). NCBI lineage: Eukaryota > Metazoa > Chordata > Mammalia > Artiodactyla > Antilocapridae > Antilocapra > Antilocapra americana. The sequence continues at coordinate 3,132,741 of ML662918.1, forward strand.
GTGTCTGCATTGGTATTAGAAGCCCTGAGAGGGTTTATTGTTTTTTTTTAATCTTCAATTCCAGGACTTCTCAGATGGCCCAGTGACTAAGACTCAATGTTGGGGGCCCAGGTTTGATCCCTGGTCTAAGAAATAGATCCCATGTGCCATAGTTAAGACTTTGTATACCACAACTAAGAGTTCACATGCCCCAACTATGACCCAGCAGAGCCAAATAGATAAATAAATATTTCTAAAAGTTCTCAGTGTCATGAAGTTTGAACAAGTTTAAAAATTAATATGAAGGAGCCATCTCTTGTCAGGTTTAACCCATGAATTTTTCTATATGTTCAACTCCCTCCTTATCTTCTTTTTTTTCACAAAAGAATTAATGAAACACTTTCACTGCACAGGATGGGTTCTAATAGATACCTTAAATTATTAGTAAGAATGGACAATTAAGTATTGGAAAATGCTAGTAATTCTTGGACTTGTGCCTCTCAGGGAGGCAGCACGTGGGCTGAAAGGCTGGTGTGACTTAATCTGAGGACCCACCCACTTATGACTCTTTTCCCATTTAGGACTATTGTCCCAAATTTTCCTATAGACGTATTAACATATGGAGCAATCCAGGAGCAGCAATTAGGAAAACACCACAACTCGGTACCCTGGAGACATCTCTTACTGAGCTTACCAAGTGAGTCAAAGGGAGGTCGCTCTTCCCATTGTGGGAAACTGGATTAGTAACAGCACACAGGTATGATGTGGAGCACGTTTTAAGAGCTTTGAGTCTCCCAAGACTAGAGATCCTTCCATCTTTAAAACATTGAAGTCAAGGCATATCAGAGAAATATTTGCTTCCTGCATAAAGATATTTATCTTCTCATTAGGGAAAACAACATCAACAACAAAAACCATCTGTCTGCAATGCTGCCTTAGCCATCTCAGCCAGACCCTACTATTGAGTCTTGGCTTTTAAGGAGCCCCTAAAGTCTCATTATATGTCATATACTTTGAGCATGTTTTCTCAATTTCCCCTTGGGATAGCTGTGTGACAAAAGTATCCTGAATCCCATTTGATAGACAATAAAGCTCAGGCTCATAGCACCAAGTGTATATCACCAGATAAATGGCAGGACTGGAATGAAGTTACACACCTCACCTTAAGCAGGTATACAATCGCACTATACTATATACAATTGCACTCATTCACACACTAGCAAGGTAGTGTGCTCAAAATCCTTCAAGTTAGGCTTCAGCAGCATACGAACAGAAAAGCTGGATTTAGTAAAGATGGAGGAACCAGAGATCAAATTGCCAACAGTCATTGGATCATAGAGAAAGCAAGGGAATTGAAAAAAATCTATTTAGACTACACTGACTAAGTTAAAGTCTTGGACTGTGAGCATCTCAAGAAACTGCAGAAAATTTTTGAAATGACAAGAATACAGACCAGGTTAACTGTTTTCTGAGAAACCTGAATGCATGACAAGAAGCAACAGTTAGAACAGGATAGGGAACAATGGAATGATTCAAAATTGGTAAAGGAGTGTGTCAAGGCTGTATTTTGTCACCCTGCTTATTTACCTTAAAGGAAGAGTACATCATGCAAAATGCCAGGCTGGATGAATCACAAGCTGGAATCAAGATTGCTGGGAGAAATATCAATAACCTCAGATATGCAGATGATACCACTCTAATGGTAGAAAGCAAAGAGGAACTAAAGAGCCTTTATATGAGGTTGAAAAAGAAGAGTGAAAAACCTGGTTTAAAACTCAACATTGAAAAAAACGAAGATCATGACATCCTGTCCCATTACTTCATGGCAAATAGTTGTGGAAAAAGTAACAGATTTTATTTTCTTCAGCTCCAAAATCACTACATATGGTGACTGCAGACACAAAATTAAAAGATGCTTGCTCCTTGGAAGAAAAGCTACAACAAACCTAGACAGTGCATTAAAAAAGCAGAGACATAACTTTGCTGACAAAGTTTTATATAGTCAAAATGATGATGTTTTCAGTAGTCATGCACAGATGTGGGAGTTGGACCATAAAGAAGGCTAAGTGACCAAAAAAATTGATGCTCTTGAATTGTGGTGCTAGAGAAGACTCTTGAGAGTTCCTTGGACAGCAAGGAGATCAAAACAATCAATCCTAAAGGATATCAACCCTGAATATTCATTGGAAGGACTGATGCTGAAGCTGAGCTCCAGGACTCTGGCCATTTCATTTTAAGACCTGACTCATTGGAAATAACTCTTATGCTGGAAAAAATTAAGGACATAGCAGAGGTTGAGATGTTTAGATACCATCACTGACTCAATGAACATGAGTATGAATAAACTCAGGGAGATAGTGAGGGACAGAGAAACCTGGCCTGCTGCAGTTCTTGGTGTAGCAAAGAGTCAGAGGGCAATTTACAACTGAATGTCAAAATAGCTTGTAAATGTCACCTTAACAAATCTAGCTTTCTCTTCAGGTCTGACTAGAGATTGATTCCGATCTCAGATTTAGATATGCCAGAAAATGGAAGATACAGAGAAACCTCTCCCAGTAAGTGAAAAATTCTGGAAAACCCTGGCTAAACCATTAACCTACATCCCTAACTTCCTCCTCACTCTCCTTTGCCAAGCCCCTTGTTGAGTCACAGAACTGCAATCATGTCTCTGACCAAGAGGTGGCTCCCATCTCCATTTTTCTTTTACAAAGAAAATGAGCACACTGTGCTAAGCAGATGATCTTGGAATGTTTTATTTACTAAGGGACTAATTATGTTTGTAAAGTTTATATATATTTATAAAGCAGTCCCAACTGCTGTTTTCCCAAAAAGGAACATCGAAGTCATTGAGGTATCTCCTTCCTTCGTAAGTGTAGGTTGAAGTGTCCACACGGCAAGATGGGGGTCACTTCCAGACAGCAGGGTGTTCACCCTCCATCACCACCCACCCCGTAGAGTCTTCCCAGACCTTCTCCCACTCCCTGTATGTCATTACCTGCCCATGACACTGGACAGAGTCGCCAAGACCTCACTCTGGATCCCATTCTCTCTTGTACCTCCCAACAGTCTTACCAAACCCTTCAACAGCAGACCACAGCCAACCAAGCTATTGTGACCTGGTGTTTTGTCTTCATATGCAAGTGCTGAGTATTTTCTTTTACACTCTTCTCTTACCTCTAACAAGTTTTTAGAAAAAAATTAGAGTCATCATGTACATAGGTATATAGGCTGGCTTTTGAAGAAGTGAAAGTGAAGTCGTTAAGTCGTATCCAACTCTTTGCGACCCCATGGACTGTAGCCTACCAGGCTCCTCCGTCCATTTGAAGAAGAGGATGGTATTTTTTAGCTCTTTGAATGAAGCTCTTTATAGAAAAATGTGACTGGCGGTAGGATGGTTCCACCTTGTGGCAGAATACTGAACTGCAGCTTGAACATCCCTGAGCTAGAGGGTGGGAGAAAGGGCTGTGGCCTAAACCCAGAGAACTTATGAATTGTTCTGGCAGGAATGACTTTGTGCTTATGTCTTTTTTTCTTTTTACATTGTTACTTAAAGTATATTCTTAGAAAAGGCACTGCTAATTCCAAGAGTAAGTATTCTGGTAATTTCATTACATCATAACAAATCCCCTGGCTAGGAATTGTACCATGTCACATTACCACCAGCAAAAATGTACATGTCTCCCTATTTCTTCACAGACTATGTAAATGATGAGAAGAGGCATCTTGATGTTTTTTCTGTTGGCATTTCTTAAGAGTTAGGTTGAACAGTTTTTAACATGTTTAAGGAACATTTTTTTGGAGAAGTACTTCTTTGTATCTAGTGTGCTTTCTCCTTCAGAATGTTCTAATTTGCCTTTTCTTTTTCATAATCTTTCTACTACAAGTAGATAAACTTTGTTAGTTACATAAGTTGTATATTTTCTGCAATGTGTAATTTTTCATTTTAATTTGCTTATGAGATTTTTCACCATGCAATTTTTAATGAATTCAAGTGTTACCAGGTTTTTCTCTTACTGCCTCTGGATTTTAAGTCATCTTTGGAAAACTCTTCCCGAGTATTAGCTTATAGAGGAATTTACTGTGGGTATACATTTGTGGTCAGGAGAGAGAGAAAGGGAACATATTAGAGTGTCAGGTGTAAGAGGAACCCAGAAAACAAGTGACCATCATGTGAGAAATCTGGGAAAATCATTTCACTAAGTCAAGAGAATTGGGCATTTAGACCAGAGTCTTCATCCTGTGTTTGTCTTGATAGCTCAGTCTCTACTTTATTCCATCGATTGTGGATACATACCAGGCTCCCTCTGACTGGCAGAGAACATCTTCATGAAGCAGGAATTTCATGTCATATCAAATGGACCTGTTAGATGACTAAATGGATAGAACCACCCTCTTATCTCCTTAGAGAGAAGACTTATGAAACCAATTCTCAAGTGTATCATTCTGACAGAACAAAGACTAAGACAAAGGAAAGCCTCCCGCTGGATCTGATGAGAAGAAGCAAACCTGAAACCAACACTGATCACCTCATCCTTGACTCTCTGAGCAATGCCCTGTCAGAAAAGGTAATAAATAGCCTATTAGTCCTATGCAAAAGGACGGAGATTTGAGTAAGATGGTGCCACAGTCTCCCACGTTACCAGCTCTCCCACTCACCTACATCATTTCTTGTTTCCATGAGAGTTGCCAGGACTCAGGGTCAAGCATGGACTAATCTTGCTTAGAATGAAGTCTGAAGTCAAACCCCAAGGGATGGCCACTAACGTCCATCACGTTTCCTATGGGCATTTCCAGTAACGCAGGTCTGCAGATAAGAGAGAGCCTGAGATGCAGATAAGGAACTGGACTGACAGTTCCTGGCACACAGTACACACACAGTACACATAACACCTCAGTGAGAAATAGGATAGGAACTACACGCATATCCTTGTAGTCTTTTTACACACATCTGAATTTGCAAAGGAAGTTAAAGTCCCGCTGTACCAACTTCTGTCTTTTAGGAAACTTTTTACTTTGAAAAAAAGGATGTGTTTTCATTGAGGGAGAGAAAGAAAAATGTGTAGAAAAAAAGGAGAGTGCTGCCACCTGGTGAACAGAGACAGAACTGCAGGTATGAGTGTCTGAACTGGGGCTTTGGCAAAGGATTGGGGACGGAAAGAGCCCTGGTATTGGTGTGGAATCGAACGGATTACCTCCTACAGGCCAAGGTTTCTAGACTTCACACTGGCAGCAGTCCTTGTCGGTTTATGCCCATGCTGGGATCTTCAAGCCCTGTGACTGGAAATCCAGGCTCTTGGTGAACTCAGTAGAAAGCTGCATGAATTAGTGTATGAATAATTGGTATAAACGGTTTGAGACAAGACACAGATATAAATACATACACACACAGAAAAGTGTCAAATACATTGTTTTAAACTCCTTCTGAAGCAATGAATATATGCATATTATATCTGCTATCAGGGTGCAAATTTTTTGTATTTTCAACATTTTATTCAGCGATGTACATGTCGAAAACACCCTAGAAATGTAAAATTATAAAATAAAAGCATCCTCTATCTTTGCCAATATACATTCGGTGAATTATTATTAAAGAGATCTGTTTATCTAAGTCAGTGAATGTATTTCTACACTATCATTTTGTGACTCCGTTGTTGATCAACCTGTTTTATAAAACTTTCTCTTAGTATGTTGTTAAATCATCAATTAATACTTCTCTTTTAATCACATGAAAAAATAGAGATATAAGTGATTTTTTCTGCATGTAATGTACTAATATATATCACCACATACTTATACACCCATGCTGATAGATATTCTTTGCAAAAAAGGGGGTCATGTTGTTGGTACATCATGACAACCCTGTTCACTTGATATTATTTTTTTATTTATATAGTTTTTTTCTTTTCAAGTGTTTTTATGTGCATTTGCTCTTGTATCATTGACCTAACTCTATCATTTAAGAATATTACCTACATTGGTGAAAGAAACCTATATGTGAATATAACATCTTCCAGGTCTTCACACATCTTTTAATGTTGTTATGCAGAGGGTATCTAATCCTTTGTAATGAGTTTTAGTGTTTTGCATGTACTTCATTGTGTTTTAAAAAGAACTGAATAATGGTGCTTTCTGGGATACTGAATGTCAATTAAAGGATAAAACGGGGAATGTGAATCATCCCATTGATCTATATTTCTCTTTGTGCTAGTACCATACTGTCTTGATGACTGTGGCTTTGTAGTATAGCCTAAAGTCAGGTAGGTTGATTCCTCGAGTTCCATTCTTCTTTCTCAAGATTGCTTTGGCTGTACGAGGTTTTTTGTATTTCCATACAAATTGTGAAATTATTTGTTCTAATTCTCTGAAAAAGACCTCTGGTAGCTTGATAGGAATTGCAATGAATCTATAGATTACTCTGGGTAGTATACTCATTTTCACTATATTGATTCTTTCAATCCATGAACACGGTATATTTATTTCTCCATCTATTTGTGTCCTCTTTGATTTCTTTCATCAGTGTTTTATAGTTTTATATATATAAGTCTTTTGTTTCTTTAGGTAGAAATACTCATAAGTATTTTATTCTTTTTGTTTCGATGGTGAATGGAATTGTTTCCTTAATTTCTCTTTCTGTTTTCTCATTGTTAGTGTATAGGAATGCAAGGGATTTCTGTGTGTTGATTTTGTATCCTGAAACTTTACTATATTCACTGATTAGCTCTAGTAATTTTCTGGTAGAGTCTTTAGGGTTTTCTATGTAGAGGATCATGTCATCTGCAAACAGTGAGAGTTTTACTTCTTTTCCAATCTGGATTCCTTTTATATCTTTATCTTCTCTGATTGCTGTGGCCAAGACTTCAAAAATTATGTTGAATAGTAGTGGTTAGGGTGGGCACCCTTGTCTTGTTCCTTTACTTTGAAAAAAATGATGTTTTCATTGAGTGAGAGAAAGAAAAATGTGTAGGAAAAAAAAAATGGAGAGTGCTGCCACCTGGTGAACAGAGTCAGAACTGCAAGTATGAGTGTCTGAACTGGGGCTTTGGCAAAGGATGGGGTGTGGAAAGAGCCCTGGTATTGGTGTGGAATCGAATGGATTACCTCCTAGAGGCCAAGGTTTCTAGACTTCACACTGGCAGCAGTCCTTCTGTGTTTATGCCCATGCTGGGATCTTCAAGCCCTGTGACTGGAAATCCAGGCTCTTGGTGAACTGAGTACAAAGCTGCATGAATCAGTGTATGAATAATTGGTATAAACAGTTTGAGACAAGAAACAGATATAAATACACACACATACAGAAAACTGTCAAATGGATTGTTTTCAACTCCTTCTGAAACAATGAATATATGAATGTTGTACCTTTATCAGGGTGCAATTTTTTGGTATTTTCAACATTTTATTTAGTAAATTACATATTGAAAACACCCTAGAAATGCAACATTATGAAATAAAATATCCTTTATCTTTGACAATGCATATTCACCAAATAATCATTAAAGTGATCTCTTTAATACCTAAGTCAATGAATGCATTTCTACACTATTATTTTGTGACTCAGCTATTGATAAATCTGTTTTACAAAACTTTCTCTTAATAGGTTGAAAGTCACCAATTAATACTTCCCTTTAACACATATGAAAAAAGTAGAGACATGATTTTCTCTTAACTTCTTGGTGCCTACTTTGCAGACTTTTCTCTGCATGTAATGCACTAACATATTTAATCACACTCTTACACCCATGCTGATATATAGTCTTTGCAAAAAAAAAGGTCATATTTTTGGTAAGTCATGACAATCCTGTTCACTTAATACGATTTAGTAATTATTTTTAGATAGTTTTTTTCAAGTGTTTTATGTGCTGTTGATACCATTGACCTTCTCTGTAGTTTAAGCAATAAACCTATATGTGAATACAGTATTTCCCAGGTGTGTACACATCTTTCAATGTTGTTATGCAGAGAGTGTCTAATTCTTTGTAATGAGTTTTAGTGTTTTCCAGGTACTTCACATTGTTTGGAAAAGAACAACTGAATAATGATCCTTCCAGGTATGTCGAATGTCAGTTCAAGTATAAAATTGTGAATGCTGAATCATTTAAAATGGAGCTGTTGGTGGGCCTGTGTGGAGGGCAAAGGGTAGACATCTGACCCTGGAAATTTTACATTCGCCTTCAGCCTGAGGTTGACCATCTGTAAAACAGGACTGCGGGCGCCTACCTCTAGACTTGTTAGAAGAAAAGGAGAAAACCTCAAAGAAAGGCTCATATACAACAGGACTTTGAGAAGTATTACCCCTGGACCACCTTGCACCTTGTACATGCGTGCTACGTTGCTTCAGTTGTGTCTATCTCTGTGCAACTCTATGGAATGCAGCCCACCAGGCTCCGCTGTCCATGGGATTCTCTAGGCAAGAATACTGGGTGGCTTGCCATTTCCTGACCCAGGGATTGAACCCGGTCTCGTATGTCTATCTGCATTGGGAAGCAGGTTCTTTACCACTAGCACCACCTCAGAACATTTCTGCCTATGTCCTCTTACATAGAAGATTGGAAAAAGTATCTGAAAATGCAGCATCAAGTAAACCTTGGTTCCATCTCATCACTTCCTATTTCCTCACACTTTCTGGTGTCCTTTTTCAAATTCTAGTTTCACCAGAAGTAACTTCATAGTGAACCCCCAAGGAAGGATTAGTACAGGAGAGCAGAGAATAGGCACAGGTCAGCTAGACAGAAGTCACCAAGCAAATGTCCGGTTCCAGAGTCATCGACTGACCACAGGACCTGGGCTGAGTCCCTTCCCTGTGTTGGCCTCAGTCCTAACCCAGAAGTACCCTCACTATAGGAACAGAGGAGATTGGCAGAGCCTTTTCAGTCAGAAGACCAGGATTTGATGTTGGGAACCATTATGTGCTGATTGGTTTACCTTGATAAATTAGGAATTTATCTAATATGTGTGCTTGGTATCTTTTATCATTTGGAGGGATTTTTTTTCGGTTTTACGTGTATTATTATTTTTCTTCTCAGCCAAAGTATGAATGGTGGAGGTGCTAATTACCAAGAAGTTAGGGATGAACCCAACTGAGAGTGGAGTATATAGGAGGTGAACAGAGTGTGGAGGTGAGGGATGCAGACAAGCGTTGGCTCTCCCTGGGTGCCTGGTAATGAATGCATGTGCACACGTTATGTGCAGTGTCACGCTCATCAATAGGGGCTTCTGAGGGAGCACCCCTTGAGCCTGTTATATCACGGGAGAGCAAAGAGACCATTGCTCCGGCCCACAGTCTCAAAGGGAGGCTGCTGCACTGTCCTCCAGAGAGGGCAAGGGACAGAAACTCAGCCCGAGTTCCCGCTTACTGGACAGGTGACAGAAGCTGTAAGAGGAGGAGCTCTGTCATCTGTGAAATGGGACTCACCTCTGCTATAACACAGGGCTGTCCTGAGGGGTGAAT
>ML662919.1:3050-47667 GCA_007570785.1 Antilocapra americana
TCCCTCTGCTCTGGGTGTGGCTGCAGGACCTTGGACCAGAGTCTCTGGTGCCCAGCAAGGCCGGGCCCTCCAGGTGCTGCCACTCAACCATGCGTAAGGCAACAGGGTGCAACCTGCATATTAGGAAGAGACTTGACAGCCACGTGGGTCAGGATTCAGGATACGAGCCAACTCTTAACACCTGAAAGAAAAACCTGTGCTGTGGGTGCCGCTGCTCCCTCAGCATCCCAGTTATTGGAATTACATCATATTTAATATTTTTGGATGTTTTCACACTGCAAATTCTACATGAAACCAAGGGCCTCCTCTGTCTATCGCCTCATTTTTCCTCTCCCATCCTTCGTATCTGGGCTCTTCTGATGCATGAATATGTAGTCCTAAGGAGCCAGATTAATAGAGCTCATTTTGGAGGGGCGATAGAGTGTACCAGGGATCAAATCTGCATAAAGATAAGCAAAATGCAAAGCTGGCTAACTGAAGTTCTGGCGGCTGCTACTTCCATATTCCCAGTACTGCTTTCATAGAGTCACTCTTGCTGTATGTGAAAACAAGGGGAGGTGTCTGTTAAATATTTCTTTGGGGAATTTGTGCCATAGAATTTGGAAATAGGTGGGAACATTCTCTCCTTTCCCTTATTTGTTTCCTGTGGGTTCTTTTCCCTTCAGAACTCCACTAAGAGACCACTATGTAAACCCAGGAGAAGCATATCACCAAAACTTCAGGGTTTTCTTTCCCTGTGAGCTTGCTTTGCCTGCATGAGAGAGCAGAGGCCCGGGCCTCCCTAGCCCTGGCCAGACCTGACTGTGATCCTAGTCCCTGGCCTTAGGCTCCCAGCCTTGCTTTCCAGACCTCCCCACCCCCACCCCCACCCCAACCAGGTCTGCATCCCACATCCATCACTGCCCCCACACAGGGGCTCTGCAGCAAAGCGAATAATAAAACCTTCCTGATTTTTCTTCCTTCCTCTCTTAATTTTCTACTTTAAAAAAATATTCCCTCGATACAACTTACTCTGTTCTAAGAAGACATATTCAGTTTCTGTGCCTTGAGCTACCGAGCAGTCATCACCATCTAAGTAAATGGGCAAGTACTTCAAATTAACACAGGTAAGCTACTGGCTTGGAGCCATGGACCACAGACCATCAGAGAGAAATTCTTCAAAACCAATCCTTCGAAATAGTGTGAAAATGGCAGAAAAAAATCCTCAGACATTAGAAATTGCTCAAAATAATATTTACTGATACATCTGGTAGTTTCATAATGTTGCATATATGCAGTATCTCCAGTAAATATATTGATAGTGTCCAATTTTCTCAAACTCACCTTTCCAGGTCAGTGGAAATTTATTCAACTGTTTTTAATACATATATTTAGACAAATTCCTAAGGGTTGCAAATCTTTCTTCCATCTGCATCATATTGCACAACCTACTACGTTAGCAATGTTTTCAGGCTGCACATCAAACAATTTCAGAAAATTAAAATTTACAGCTGTAACTCTACACTGTTGTGAATAAGAATATGTGTGTGCTCAGTTGTGTCTGCCTCTTTGTGACCCTCTTTGCCAGGCTCTTCTGTCCATGGCATTTTCCAGGCAAGAATATTGAAGCAGGTTGCCATTTCCTACTCCAGGAGGTCTTCCTAAAACAAGGATGGAACCCACGTCTCATGTCTCTTGCATTGCTCTACCAAACACACAAAAACAACAGCAGGAGGATCAGGCACTTGGAATTTTAAATTATCCCCCTCTCCATCAGTCTCAGCTAAACTAAATGTACATTTGTTGCTCATATGTTGCATCCTGAGGTGAATTATTCCCTTACCCAAATGCCTGAATACTTGAAAATTCACTCCTTGCAGAAATAGCTGACGCCTGGCTTAAATATTTTAAATAATTTAGTATACTTGGACCCCCTTGTGTGCTTAGTCACTCAGTCATGTCCGACTCTTTGTGACCCTGTGGACTGTAGCCCACCAGGCTCCTCTGTCCATGGGGATTCTCCGGGCAAGAATACTGGCGTGAGTTGCCACTCAAGGGGTGGACCCCCTTACAACCCAGCTATTTGGTGCATTAATTTGAATAATTCCCAAGTTAGACTCAGTCCCAACATGAGTCCACAGAGAACTGCCCCCTAAAGGATATCAGTGTTAGAAGGAGTTTACTCTACTAAAGAGATATATATTCTGGCCCCAAAGTCCCAGAAGTTCCCATCTTACTTCCCAAACATAGTGAAGGCTACAAAAACAAACCAGCGTGAGAATATCCAGGACAAGGTATCCAGCTCCTGAAGTGGGTTTTAGAATGGCTATTACGTCAAAGTGCTTTTTTCCAGTTTACTCACCTTCATTCTATCTTCAGTCACTCCCATGCGTCTTGCAAGCTCCTGTCTGAGGGGGAATAACTACAAATATTCAGCATTTGACATTATGCATGAAATGAAATATATGTTGTACATTTTCCATTATTTAAAATATTTATTCAGAGAGTAGCCAAGATAACAGCATAGGAAAACTCTGAGCTTACTTCCTCCCTTGGGCACACCAAAATTACAATTATATACAGAGAAGCTATTGATGAGAATGACCTTAAATATGAGCAGACAAGATCTTCCACAACTACAGATATACAGAAGGAAACATGATAAGATGGACAGGAAGGGTGGAGAAGGGGTATAGTCAAGACTCACACCCACAGGTCGACAACCCATATGTGCTGGGCTTAGTCACTCAGCTGTGTCCCACCCTTTGCGATGCCATGGACTGTAGCCCACCAGGCTCCTCTGTCCACGGGGATTCTCCAGGCAAAAAAACTGGAGTGGATTGCCAAACCATCCTCCAGGGGATCTTCCCAACCCAGGAGTCAAACCCAGGTCTCCCGCATTGCAGGTGGATTCTTAACTATCTGAGCTACCAGGCCACCCATATACAGGAGGATAATTATAATTGAAGAGATTCACCACAAGAAGCAAAGGGTCTGAGCACACTAGATTTCCTAGCCTGGGATCCTGAGCTGGGAAGATAAGCTCTTGGAACATTTGGCTTTGAAGGCCAGCAGGGCTTCCTTTCAGGAGACCCCGGGGGACTGTGAGAAATTGAGACTCCACTCTGAAAGGATGAACCCAAAATCTCACATGCTCCAGGACCCTGGGCAGAAGTAGTGATTCGAAAGGAGCCTCAGTCAGACCTACCTGTTGATCTGGAGAATCTCCTGAAGAGGCAGGAAACAACTACAGCTCACCCTGGGGACACAGATGCTGGCAGCAGCCATTTTAAGGTGCTCATTGGACCATGAAAACTCTGCTGCTGGGAAGGGCCATTTTTAAATCCTTCCTCTAGTACTGCAACCCAGCCCTCCCACCAGTCTATTGGTACTAATCCCAACACACCCCAAACCAAGCAGCTAGCCAGGCAGGGACACAGCCTCACTTACCAACAAGTCAGTTGCCATAGGAACTCCTGAGTCCCCAGTCACCCAAGAGCCACACTTGCCTGCAGAGGTCCCAGGACCCAGCCCAAACACCAGTGAGCCAGCAGCCTCTTCACTAGGCAATGCCTGGTAATCAACAGACCTGGGGTCCACCCACGGTAGTCAGCCCACCACAATAGAAGGGCTCATGCAGCCCATACAGAAAGCACCCCTGGAGCATATAGCTCTGATGACCTGAGGAAGTGACGCAGTATATTTAATGTGATCAAAGGAAAAGAATCTACAACAAAGAATACTCTACCTGGAAAACCTATCATTTAGAGTCAAAGAAGAGGTAAAGACTTTTAAAGACAAGCAAAAGCTAAGTGTTCAACACCACAAAACATGCTTTAAAAGAAATGTTCAAGGAACTTCTCTAGGCAAAAAAGAAAAGGCTATTAACACAAATAAGAAAAGAATAAAAAGTAAAGTTATAAGCATTTACACAGCAAAGGAAGCCATAAAGAAAACAAAAGTCCATAGGTTTACAAAATAGAAAATATTTGTGAATGATGTAGTCGACACGAGTTTAATTTTCAAAATATGCAAACAGCTCATACAACTCAGTAACAACAACAAAAAACAACCCAATCAAAAAATAAGAAGACCTAAATAGACATTTCTCCAAAGAAGACATGTGTGCATATGTGTGTGCATATGTGCTCTATCGTGTCTGACTTGTGAATGTATGAGACTGTAGCCTGTCAGGCTTCTCTGTGCATGGAATTTCCAAGCCAAGAATCCATGGGGTCACAAAGAGTTGGACACAACTGTTCACACACATCTTCTTTGGAGAAATCTGTTTTGGTTTTCTGCCCATTTTTTGATTGAGTTGGGTTTTTGTTGCTGCTGTTATTAAGTTGTATGAGCTATTTCTGTATTTTGGAAATTAAGTCCATACATTTCTTCAAAGAAGACATATAGATGGCCATCAGGCACATGAAAAGATTCTCAACACTGCTCATCCCACATCTGGGCATATATTTAGAAAAGAGCAAAACTCTAATTAGAAAAGATACACATACACCAATGTTTATAGTGGCACTACTGACAACAGCTAAAACACGGAAGCATCCTAAGTGTTCATCAACAGATGAATGGATAAAGATGTGGTATGTATATACAATAGAATATTACTCAGACATAAAAAGAATGAAATTCTGCCATTTGTAACCATATGGATGGACCTGGATAGTATTAGGCTAAGTGAATTAATTCCAACAAAGACAAACATTATAAGATATCACATGCAGAATCAAAAAAAAACAGTACAAATGAACTTTTTTACAAAACAGAAACAGATTCACAGATGTAGAAAACAAATTTATGGTTATCAAGGAGGGGGAATAAATTGCGAGTATAGGGTTAACAGATGCACACTACCATATATAAAATAGATAAACAACAAGGATTTACTGTACAGCACAGGGAAGGTTATTCAATATCTTATAATAAACTGTAATGGAAAAGAATCTGAAAAAGAATACATATACATACATATGCATATGTAAGTATAACCAAAAACACTATCTATATAAACCTCATGGTAACCACAAACCAAAAATCTATAATGGACACACATACAACAAAATAGAAAGGAATTCAAACATAACACTAAAGAAAGCCATCACATCACAAAGGAAGAGAGCAAAGAAGGAAAGAACAAGAAGAAAAGAATTAACAAAATGACAGTAAATATATACCTACCAATAATTACTTTAAATATAAATGGAATAAATGCTTAAATTAAAAGACACAGAGTGGCTGACTGGACACAGACACAAATTCCACATACATGCTGCCTACAGGAATCTCCCTTCAGATCTAAAGACTCAGACAAAAAGTGAGAGGATGGAAAAAAGTATCCCATGCAAATGTAAATCAAAAGAAAGTTGGGGTAGCAACAATTGCATCAGATAAACGAGTCTTTCAAACAGAGACCATAACAAGTGAGAAAGAAAGATATTACATACTGAACATAGAATCAACTCAAGAAGATGTAACAACTGTAAATATATAGGCACCCAACATAAGAGCACCTAAAATACAGTACATACTAACAAGCATAAAGGAGAAACTGACAGTAAGTATGATATTTAGGACTTTGACACCCCACTTACATCAATGGACAGATGACCCAGACAGAAAATCAATAAGGAAACACTGACCACTGATACAGCATCCCATCCAAAAGCAGCAGAATATATATTGACATTTTAGGAATCAGTGAACTAAGGTGAACTGGAATGGGTGAATTTAGCTTGGATGACCATTATATCTACTACTGTGGGCAGAAATCCCTTAGAAGAAATGGAGTAGTCATCATAGTCAACAAAGGAGTCCGAAATGAAGTACTTGGATGAAATCTCAAAAACGACAGAATGATGTCTTTTCATTTGGAAGGCAAACCATTCACTATCACGGTAATCCAAGTCCATGCCCTGACCAGTAATGCTGAAGAAGCTGATATTGAACAGTTCTATGAAGACCTACAAGACCTTCTAGAACTAACACCCCCTAAAAATGTCCTTTTCATTATAGGGGACTGGAATGCAAAAGTAGAAAGTCAAGAGATACATGGAGTAACAGGCAAATTTGGCCTTGGAGTACAGAATGAAGCAGGGCAAAGGCGGACAGAGTTTTGTCAAGAGAACGCACTGGTCATGGCAAACACCCTCTTCCAACAACACAAAAGAAGACTCTACACATGGACATCACCAGATGGTCAATACCGAAATCAGATTGATTATATTCTTTGCAGCCAAAAATGGAGAAGCTCTATACAGTCAGCAAAAACAAGACTGGGAGCTGACTGTGGCACACACTATGAACTCCTAATTGCCAAATTCAGACTTGAATTGAAAAAAGTAGGGAAAACCACTATACCATCCAGATATGACCTAAATTAAATCCCTTAGGATTATACAGTGGAAGTGACAAATAGATTCAAGGGATTAGATCTGATAGAGTGCCTGAAGAACTATGGATAAATGTTCATGACATTGTACAGGAGGCAGTGATCAACATCATCCCCAAGGAAAAGAAATGCAATATGGTTGTCTGAGGAGGCCTTAGAAACAGCCATGAAAAGAAGAGAAGCGAAAGGCAAGAGAAAAGGAAAGATATACCCATTTGAATGCAGAGTTCCAAAGAATAGCAAGGAGAGATAAGAAAGACTTCCTCAAAGATCAATGCAAAGAAATAGAGGAAAACAATAGAATGGGAAAGACTAGAGATCTCTTCAAGAAAACTAGAGATACCAAGGGAACATTTCATGCAAGATGGGCACAATAAAGGACAGAAATGGTATGGACCTAACAGAAGCAGAAGATATTAAGAAGAGGTGGCAAGCATACACAGAAGAACAATACAAAAAAGATCTTCATGAACCAGATGATCATGATGGTGTGATTACTCACCTAGAGCTAGCATCCTGGAATGTGAAGTCAAGTAGGCCTTAGAAAGCATCACTACAAACAAAGCTAGTGGAGGTGATGGAATTCCAGGTGAGCTATTTCAAATCCTAAAAGATGATGCTGTGAAAGGGCTGCACTCAATATACCAGCAAATTTGGAAACCTCAGCAGTGGCCACAGGACTGGAAAAGGTCAGTTTTCATTCCAACCCCAAAGAAAGGCAATGCCAAAAAATGCTCAAACTTCTGCACAAATTGCACTCATCTCACACACTAGTAAAGTAATGCTCAAAATTCTCCAAGCCAGGCTTCAACAGTATGTGAGCCATGAACTTCCAGATGTTCAAGCTGGATTTAGAAAAGGCAGAAGAACCAGAGATCAATTAGCCAACATCTGTTGGATCATCGAAAAAGCAAGAGAGTTCCAGATAAACATCTATTTCTGCCTTAATGACTATGTCAAAGCCTTTGACTGTGTGGATCACAACAACTCTGGAAAATTCTGAAAGAGATGGGAATAGCAGACCACCTGACCTGCTTCCTGAGAAATCTGTATGCAGGTCAGGAAGCAACAGTTAGAACTGGACATGGAACAATATAGACTGGTTTCAAATCAGGAAAGGAGTATGTCAAGGCTGTATATTGTCACCCTGCTTATTTAACTTATATGCAGAGTACATCATGAGAAACACTGGGCTGGATGAAGCACAAGCTGGAATCAAGACTGCCAGGAGAAATATCAATAACCTCAGATATGCAGATGACATACTTTTATGGCAGAAACTGAATAAGAACTAAAGAGCCTCTTGATGAAAGTGAAAGAGGAGCATGAAGAAGTTGGGTTAAAACTCAATATTCAGAAAACTAAAATCATGGCATCTGGTCCCAGCACTTCATGGGAAATAGATGGAGAAACAGTGGAAATGGTGGCAGACTTTATTTTGGGGGGCTCCAAGATCACTGCAGATGATGACTGCAGCCATGAAATTAAAAGACACTTGCTCCTTAGAAGAAAAGTTATGACCAACTTAGACAGCCTATTAAAAAGCAGAGACATGACTTTGCCAACAAAGGTCTGTCTAGTCAAAGCTATGATTTTTCCAATAGTCATGTATGGATGTGAGAGTTGGACTATAAAGAAAGCTGAGCACCGAAGAATTGATGCTTTTAAACTGTGGTGTTGGAGAAGACTCTTGAGAGTCCCTTGGACTGCAAGGAGATCCAACCAGTCCATCCTAAAGGAGATCAGTCTTGAATATTCATTGAAAGCACTGATGCTGAAGCTGAAACTCCAATACTTTGGCCACCTGATGGGAAATACTGACTCACTGGAAAAGACCCTGATGCTGCGAATGATTGAAGGCAGGAGGACAAGGGGATGAAAGAGGATGAAATGGTTGGATGGCATCACCGACTCGATGGACATAAATTTGAGTAAACTCTAGGAGTTGGTGATGGACAGGGAGGCCTGGCGTACTGCAGTCCATGGGACCACAGAGTCAAATATGCCTGAGCAGCTGAACTGAACACATTCTCAAGTGCACATGGAACATTCTCCACAAAACAAGTCTCAATAAATTTAAGAAAACTGAAATGGTATCAAGCATCTCTTCCAACTACAATGCTGTGAGACTAGAAATCAACTACAAGGGAAAAAAACACAAACACATGGAGGCTAAACAAAATTCTACAGAACAACAAATGAGTCCCTGAAGAAATCAAAGACGAAATTAAAAAACCCCAGCAAGGAGGGGGTAACAAGATGGCGGCTGAGACGGTGGAGCTTCATAAGCTGAAGCTTGCTGAACTAAAGCAGGAGTGTCTTGCTCGTGGTTTGGAGACCAAGGGAATAAAACAAGATCTCATCAACAGGCTCCAGGCATATCTTGAAGAGCATGCTGAAGAGGAGGCAAATGAAGAAGATGTACTGGGAGATAAAACAGAGGAAGAAGAACCAAAGCCCTTAGAACTGCCTGTCAAAGAGGAAGAACCTCCTGAAAAAACTGTTGATGTTGCAGCAGAGAAAAAAGTGATAAAAATTACATCTGAAATACCACAGACTGAGAGGATGCAGAAGAGAGCCAAGCAATTCAATATACCTGTGAGTTTGGAGAGTAAGAAAGCTGCCCGGGCAGCTAGATTTGGAATTTCTCCAGTTCCATCAAAAGGCTTGTCGTCTGACACCAAGCCTATGGTTAACCTGGATAAGCTAAAAGAAAGAGCTCAAAGGTTTGGTTTGAATGTCTCTTCAATCTCCAGAAAGTCAGAGGATGATGAAAAGCTGAAAAAGAGGAAGGAGCGATTTGGGATTGTCACAAGTTCAGTTGGAACAGGAACCACAGAGGATACAGAGGCAAAGAAGAGGAAAAGAGCAGAGCACTTTGGAATTCCCTGATGAAAAGTTGTTGATGCTTTCTGTTCTCCAGTGGTTTCCATCTCTTTGACTTTTCACATAAATACCTAAATGCACAGTTATGTGCATAGGTCCTGCCTTGCAATGAGGGAGCATGTACCCCAGGTACATCTGTGAACTCCAGCAGCAGTTTGACTTATTACAGTTCCAACTTTAAGGTTTTTGTTGTTGTGTTGTTGTTATTTAATTATTATTTTGCTTGTTAATAAAAAAAATAGAAAAAAAATACCCCAGCAACAAACGAAAATGAAAACACAATAATCCAAAATCTATGGGATGCACTAAAAGCAGTTTTCAGAGAGAGGTTTGTAGTAATTCAAGTTTACCTCAGGAAATAAGAAAAATCTCACATAAGCAACCTAACCACACACCTAAAGGAACTATAAAAAGGAGAACTAACAAAACCCAAAGTTATTACAATGGAGAAATCATAAAAATCAGAGAAGAAATAAATGAAATAGATTTTAAAATAGATAAAATAGCAATGCAAATAAGAGTTAATTCTTTGAAAAGGTAAATAAAATTAATAAATCTTTAGCCAGACTCATCAAGAAAAAGAGGGTCCAAATTGACAAAATCAGAAATGAAAAAGAAGTTACAATAAATACCACAAAAATACAAAGGATCATAAGAGACTACTATGAACAATTAATTAAACATCAATAAAATGGATAACCTAGAAGAAATTAACAAATTCCTAGAAATGCACAGTCTCCCAAAACTGAAGCAAGAAGAAATAGAAAATTTGAACAGACCAATTACTAGTAATGAAATTGAACTGGAAAACTAAAAAGGATGTATTTATTTTACAGCAGCAGGAATACAGTCAATATTTTATAATAACTTTAAATGAAGAATAATCTCTAAAAATTTTCAATCAGTATGGTGCACATCTAAAACTAATAGAATATTTTAAATGAACTACACCTCAATAAAACAGACATCACTAATCATGAGAGAAATGCAAACCAAAACGACAATGAGATATCCCCTCACACAGGTCAGAATGGCTATCATCAAAAAGACTACAAATAACAAATGCTGGTGAGCTTGTGGAGAAAAGAGAACACTTGCACACTGTTTCGAGGAACGTAAATTGGTGCAGCCATTGTAGAAAACAGTATGGAGAGTTCTCAAAAAATTAAAAACAGAACTACTGTATGACCCAGAAATTTCAATTCTGGGTATATATCTAAAAAAAAAACCACACTAACTCAAAAAGATACACACACCCCAATGTTCATACCAGCATTATTCACAATAGCCAAGATATGGAAGAAACGTAAGTGTCCATCAACACAGGAATGGATAAAGAAGATATGGTATATACATACAATAGAATACTACTCAACATTAAAAAGAATGAAATTTTGCCATCTGCAACAGCATGGATGGACTTGGAGGGTATTATTCTTAGTGATATAAATAAGTAGGACAGAGAAAGGCAAATAGTGTATGATATCACTTATATGTGGAATCTAAAAATGAAAACAAACTATTGAATATAACAAAAAAGAGACAAGTCTCATAGATATAGAGAATAAACTAGTGGTTATCAGTGAGGAGAGACAGGAGAGAGGGACAAGATAGGGGTAGTGGATTAATAAGTACAAACTACTATGTATAAAAAAATAAGCTACAAGGATATTTTGTACAACACAAGGAATATAGCCAATATTTTAAGAACTATAGTGGAGTACAATCTTTAAAAACTGTGAATCACTATGTCATACACCTAAAACTTATATAATATTGTATACCAGCTATTCCTCAGTTTTTTAAAATGAGATAACTTTCAAGTCTCCACAAAAAATCTATTAGAACTAATAAATGAATTCAGTAAAGTTGCAGGATTCAACATTAATATATAGAAATGTGTTGCTTTTCTACACACTTAATAGTAAGCTATCAGAGAAAGCAAGAAACCAATCCCATTTAAAATAACATTAAAAAGAATAAAATACCTAAGAATAATCTTAACCAAGGAGGTTTGGTTTCACCAAAAGAAGTGAAATAAACTTTCACCAAGTGAAAGACCTATACTCTGAAAACTATAAAACACTGCTAAAGGAATTTAAAAATTATACAAAGAAATGGAAAGATAATCTATGTTCCTGGATTGGAAGAATTAATATTGCTAAAATATCCATACAACCCAAAGCAATCTACAGATTTAATGCAATATCTATCAAAATACAAGACAGAGAAGGAAATAAAAAAATAGAGGGGCTATGTGTATATGTAGAGCTCATTCATTTTGCTATACTGCAGAAACTAATACAACATTGTAAACAACTATACTCCAATAAAAATTAATTAAAAAAACAAAAAGAACCCACAAAAAAGTGAAATATATGACATTGTTCACCCAACAATAAATTTACCCAAAGAATAAATAATCCTGAAATTTATGTGAAACCACAAAAGACACCCAAATGGCCAAAGCAATGTTGAGAAAAAAGAACAAAGCTAGAGGTTTCACACTCCCTGGCTTCAGACTATACCACAAAGCTATAGTCATCAATGCACTTCCCTGGCAGTCCAGTGGTTAAGACATCTGACACTGCCTTTTCACTACAGGGGGCTTGGGTTAGATCCCTGGTCAGAGAAGATTCTGAATGCCATGGGGTGTGGCCAAAAAAAAAATCTCAATATGGTACCGGCATTAAAAACAGATACATAGATCACTAGAACAGACTAGAGAGTCCAGAAATAAACCCAAGTACCTATCGTCAACTAATCTATGACAAAGCAGGTAAGAATATACAACAGGGAAAAGAGTCTCTTTAATAAGTGATGCTAGGAATACTGGACAGCTGCGTGTAAAAGAAATTAGAACATTTTCTCACAAAACATTAAATAATAAACTCAAAATGGATTAATGACCTAAATGTAAGACCAGATACTATAAAACTCCTAGAGGAAAACATAGGCAGAACACTCTTTGACATAAATCACAGCAATACTTCTGGGGATCTGTCTCCTAAAGCAAAAGAAATAAAAGCAAAAACAAACAAATGAGACCTAATTAAACTTAAAAGCTTTTGAACAGCAAAGGAAACCATATACAAAACAAAAGGACCACCTACTAGATGGGAGAAAATTTTTGCAAAGGAAATTACTGACAAGGGGTTAATATCCAATATTTATAAAAACAGGTCAGGCTTCTCTCATAGCTCAGTTGGTAAAGAATCCACCTGCAATGCTGGTTCTATTCCTGGGTTGGGAAGATCTGCTGGAGAAGGGATAGGCTACCCACTTCAGTGTTCTTGGGTTTCCCTTGTGTAGCTCAGCTGATAAAGAATCCGCCTGCAATGCAGAAGACCTGGGTTCGAGCCCTGGATTGGGATAATCCCCTGGAGAAGGCAAAGGCTACCCACTCCAGTATTCTGGCCTGGAGAATTCCATGGACTGTATAGTCCATGCAGTCACAGATTCGGACACGACTAAGTGACTTTCACTCCACTTTGTACAACTCAGTATAAAAAAACAAAGAACCTAAAGCAAAAAATGGGCAGAAGACCTGAATAGACATTTTACCAAAGAACATACACAGATGGCCAACAGACATATGAAAAAAAATGCTCAACACTGTTAATCATCAGAGAAACGCAAATCAAAACCACAATGAGATCACCTCATACCTGTCAAATGGCTATCATCAAAAGGATAACAAATGTTGGCAAGGATGGGGAGAAAAGGGAATCCTGCACTGTGGGAATATAAACTGGTGCAGCCTCTAAGGAAAACAGTATGGAGGTTTCTCAAAAAAACTAAAAAATAGAACTACCATACTATCCAGCAATTACACTCTTGGGTAAATATCAAAGAAAACTAAAACAGTAATTCAAAATATTTGCACCTCAATGTTCATAGCAGCATTATTTACAACAGCCAAAATATGAAAGCAACCTAAGTGCCCAGTAACAGATAAATGGATAAAGAAGATGTGGTATATATATACCATGGAATACTTCTCAGTCATAAAAATGAATGAAATTCTGCTATTTGTAACAATATGGATGGACCTAAAGAGTATGTTTAGTGAAATAAATCAGACAAAGAAAGACAAACACTATGATTTCACTTACATGTGGAATCTAATAAATGAAACAAATGAACAAACATAACTGAACAGAGACAAAATTATAGATACAGAGGAAAAAAACAGGTGGTTATCTGAAAGGAGGGGTGGGGGGAGGAGAAAAATAGGTGAAGGAGATTAAGAGGTAAAAAATTCCAGTTGCAAAATAAATGAATAACTGGTATGAAATGTACAGTGTGGAGAATATAGTCAATAATTATATAATATCTTTTATGGTGACAGACTTATGGTGATCATTTTTAAATGTATAGATATAATGAATCACTATGTTGTATAACAGGAACTAACATATTATTGTAGGTCAATTATACTTCAAAAGTAAACAAACTAAAAAAAAAAAGAAATTAGACTGGTGGTTACCAGAGGGAGTCAGGTGGGGGAATTGGGTGAAGGCAGTCAAAAGGTATAAATGAGATATAGGCAGTTCCAGACACCCAAATCAAGGGGCATCTTGAGTTTGACACTTGAAAAAGGGAGAAATTGGGCTGATTCTTAGAATTATCACACAGCAAAAGCCAAATGAACTTGGAGAAATCAAACTGGACAGAAAATACTGAGCCAAAGTTGATGCTATTTACCATCCCTTCTCATTAAATCATTTCCTACCACCATGGAGGTTTCCATGATATGCTTTGCCTACAGCCTCTCCAATCAGTCCTCCTCTGTCTCTTGCAAGTTTCTGTCACTCTTTCAATATTCCCTAGCTCAGTGAGTATACCACCAGCCATTCAGTTGGGCAAATCAGAAATTCAAATATTTTTCTTACTCATTTCCTTTTACTCCTATGTCCAAATTACCATGAATTGCTATCAATTTTACCTGCTAAATACCTCTTTAGTCTGTTCACTTCTATCCATTACCACTACCTGGACCAACACACCATCACCTTTGGCCTTGCCTACTGAACAGCTTCCTAGAATCAAATCTCAGCTACATCCCAGCTGTGTGGATCTTGGGCAAGTCTCGACATGTCTCTGGGCTTCAGTTTTATAACAGGTTAAGCAGGGATAAAAAACAGTAGCTACCATATTCACGTAGGGTTATGAAGATTTAATGACAATCTGTAGAAAACCCTTTAGGACAAGTGCTTAACACAGTAAGTGCAACGTAAATGATAGCTTTTAAAATTTTATCTGCATTCATAGACACTCAGCAATCCATTCATTCTCCACTCTGTAGCTTGCTTTAGGCACAATTCTACCTCAGGCACAAACTTTATGGGTAACTAAAAATTCAGTAATTAAGATAAAGAATGTTTTAATGTAGTATTTGGGCTCCCCTGGTGGCTCAGCTGGTAAAGCATCCTCTTGCAATGCGGGAGACCTGGGTTCGATACCCGGGTTGGGAAGATCCCCTGGAGAAGGGAACTGATATCCACTCCAGTATTCTGGCATGGAAAATTCCCAGGACTATACAGTCCATGGGCTCTCAAAGAGTCTGACGCGACTTTCATGTTCAGTGTAGTATTTACATTAATGCAAATATAATCCATGAATAACTGATGACTAATATTTTAAATCAAAGTAGAATCCAACCTTGCACATGCTCCACCATGCCTCCAGTGACTTATTTGTTAACTGTGGGCCGACAGTTTCCCGACGTGACTTATTCAAATTCCCCACGTTAATACAGACTCTATTCCCACCGGGCAGAGCCCCCACCCCCGCCCCAGATCCTGGGGTTTTCAACTCCCGAGCTGAAGAAAGGGACCCGCTCGCTTCCGCCCACGCCCCCGGAGCCGCCCACTTACCGCATGGCCACGCTGAGATATGGCTTGCGGTGGAAAACTCCCTCCAGCTCCTCCAGCTGCTCCAGCGTGAAGGTGGACCGGGAGACTCGGTGGCGCTCGTCTGCCGTCTTCCAAACCTCGACGGCGGCTCCCTGGAGCTGCTCCTCCCCGTCCTTCTCTCCGCCTTCGCCGCCCCCCGTGCCCGCCTCAGCCTCTACCTCAGCCTTGGCCTCTTGGCTTTCCCGGTCGGGGGAGCCCGCAGCTCCCGCGCCCACATCGCCGCCTTCCTTTTCTTCTCCTTCTTCATATCCCGCCTCTTTCCCCTCTGCGGCTGCTCCCTGCTCAGGTTCGGACTGAGCCTTCGCCTCCTCTCCCCCCTCTACAGGAAGCGAGACCTTCGCGGGCTCAGCCTCTGCAAGAGAAGAAACCCAAGGCGAAAGATTAGGCCGTCGAGCGAGCCCGCTGAGGAAGATGCGGGAACCGGCTGCGTCTGAGGAGAAATCCTCCCGCTCGCCCCTCCCTAGGGAAATTCTTTCCTGGTATCCTCTGAACCGAGTGCCCAGACTGCCACTGACCGTGCGCTTCTTCCCAATTCTCCTTGATCCCCAGCCTGAGGAAGTCCGCAACGGCTGTGTCGATGTCGAAATCAGCATTGTGGCCTAGCTGCGGCTGAGGCTCCATGTTCCAACCGCTGTCTAGGAGGCTGTGCCTTCAGTGGAGACTGTCCTTGATCTCCTGAGACCCCGACTCTAGACTCAGGGCTAGAAGCGGTGGCACCGTCAGGGCTGCTCTGGCGTCAGGTCAGGACTAGAGTCCGGAGAGACGTGCTCTGGGGATTTATCATTGGCTGCTGGGGGTTGGGTTGGCTGAGGTGCGCATGCGGCAGGAGCTTGGCGGTCCTGGGGGCCGGGGGAGGGCGGGGCAGGAGGTGCGGGGTGGGGGAAACTCCAGGTGCGCACCACAGGGGGCGCTGGTAGGGAGCGTGAGTGAGAGCAGAACTCAGGCCCCCAAGTTGCAACATAGCTGACCAAGTACTGCGCACTTGGTCCGGCTTCCTCCCAGACCAAGGGCCTGTGCCTGATTTGTGGACGGGAAGAGCGGGCCCTCACCCTCACTCCGTAGACCTTGGAGAAACGTTTGGGGACTATCTCATGGCTCAGCCCGCCATTTCCAGCAGCCAGTACTAAGCAAGGGTAAGCAATCAAACTAATACATTCACCCCTTGGTGTCACCAGGGATTGGTTCTGGGACCTGCCAGGGATACCAAAATCTGCAGATGCTCAAGTCCCATAGCGGGCCCTCCGCATCTGCAGATGTGGAACCCACAGATATGGAGGGCTGTCTGTTTGTTTACAGAAAAAAACCCTTGTATAAGTGGACCAGCTAGGCCTTTGCTTGCTCTGAGTTTTTGCAGTGAGGCTGAAGTCTGAGTCTGCTATCCTCCAGCGGTCTCCAGGAGCAGGAGTTCAGGGTTGGGTTTTCTGAGCAGGCGGGGTGCTCAGATGCACTATGAAAACAAAACAAAACAAAACCCAACCCACTCCCTTAAGAAAGGCCCTTAGCCTATTTCAGTAACAAATCCACATGAATTTGCAAGTGCAGAAACCTGTACAGTGTTTAGAACACTCAAGAATGCTTATAAGGTACAGAGAGCGCCCTTTCATTTTGTTTTTGCCTTTGTTGCAACTATGTGGATTGTGCTACATTTTTATAGACAACTCCTATTGCTTCTGGCTGTAAATCCTCTATGGAGGTATACATGTCCCCTGTGGTGGACCCCTGTGGACTGGCTAAATTACCTGCTTTCTTGCAGCTGCCTCTCCCACCCCCTCATCTCGCCTCATCATGTTTTCTGGAAACCTTCTTGAGCTCTTGCTGAGGAATAAATAAATTTTATTTATTGTTAAATAAAAGAGAGCCAGGCCAGATTGCAGGCTGTATGATTTTTCCTTGAAGAAGTGTTTTATGGATGCACCAAGACTTGTTAATATCCTAAATACTGAAAATAAGTTCTAACAATGGGCCCTATACTTGATAATGTACTTATCTTGTGTTATCTTACACAACCATTTTTGTTAACCCCATTTGAGATCAGAAACCAAATCATTTTTGTGGGCTCCTAAATGTATCATGGGATCAGGTCCTCTCACCTACAGTGCCTAAAGCATAATGCCTTCTGCTTCATGTTTCTGGAGAGTGTTTATGAAATTAACTAAAAAAGGGTTTGGTGACCAATTCTTTTTCAAAAAGATGGTGAGAGATGGCAATCTGATACCTCTTCCTGATTTTAACCAAGACGTTTCCCCCTCATGTTGGCCCTCCTTGAGTTCAGCAGGCCTCTGCCTCTTGGCTGGATATACTATGCACAATTTTGGCTTAATATTAGTTATCTCATGAGAGACCTATTAGAGTTTTCATCATGATTTGCATTAGACTAGCTAAGAATTCTATGACAGCTCAGGCACTGTGTCCCTTCACAGCTCAGATTTCCACAGTGAATTTGTGTTTTCCCAACTGTAGTAACCCATGCGACCCTTGATAAACGTTGCTTTACTTTGGCATCAGTCATGGTAGTGTTTTTCTTTAAATTTTACTTAACTTCACACTTTTAAAACCTTAAATACTGAATGGAGCCTCAAGTAGTAACCACAAATCATGGTTTGATGTATTAGATTTATGGAAGTAACGGGCCCTGGAGCCAGATTGTTGGCCTGTAAATCCTGGCTGTGTTAACTATTTGCTAGCTGGCCAAACTGTTAGGTTACTTCTTCTCATTTAATCTTGGTCCCTACATCTGTAAAACGAGGATAGCAACAGTAACTACCTCACCAGGTTATTGTGAGAATTAACTGAGATGAGAAAAACAAAATGCTACCAATAGCCATGCTATGCTGTCCTACATTTCTGACTTTAGTCAATTGTATGGTTTATTTATTTATTCACAAAGGTCCATGAGAGAAGAGAGATGATGGTTATCCTCTGGCAGTTTGCAATGAGGACAGAGAGTTTTCTTGTGAACATGTCGCTGCCATGTTTTTTGTCTTTCTGTATGCTTCAGTCAGTAATCCTTTGTTGGCTGCTGTCTTTACAAGGCCTTACCTCAGGCAGTGTGGAGAGTGTCATGATTCCAGACACAGCTATTGTGCCATGGGTTCTCACAGTCTGGAGAGGGAGAGCTCAGCCCATGTGAGAGAAAGAACCTGAAAATTCTGGAGACAGAGTGCCCAGCCCTACCATCATTAATTTGCTGTGTGGCTAGAGGTAAATTAACTGACCTCTCTGTGCCTCAGATGCCACCTTTGTAGGATGAGGATCATGATGGTACCTGTTGGACAGTGTTGTGAAATTTACATGAAGGAATAAAAGAAAGGTCCATGGTGAGGGCTCAGATAACTTCTGATGATGCTGAGTTAAGGGATCAAGACTGACTGGGGGCCTGCACCACAACCAAAGATGCTGGACATGGAATGTCACCCATGTTCCTGAGTGGAAATGAGAATTGGTAGAATGCCACATGGCCATGCTTGTTCATGCTGGTGACACCATGTGGGAGCTCATTGTACACCTGGGCCTGGCTAATCAATCTTACTGGTCCCCCGAGGAGGGGGCCATCATTCTCTTTAGTTCCTAACCAAGGTAATGGAGTATCTGAGAGGTTCAGTGACTTTCCCAGGGTTACATAGCCCAAAAGTAGGGCCAGGATTCAAACCTTTGAAAAGACTATTCTTAGCAGCCCGTGGTAGAAGTGGGTTTGGTTTTTGTGGGAAGGGTGTTGTTTTGTACCCCACGGGATGGATCAGATACTGGCAGGTGCTGAGCAGGTTGTGCTGAGAATCCCAGTGAAAAGAGATAACATGAAAAATAAAATAAAATAATAAAACAGGAAGCATGTTGTAAAATCAGTTACACTTTAAAAAAAAAGGTAGCATGAGCAGCCCCAGGAGGCATGAGTGCAAGCTTGTCTCAGGGAACCCCAACACAGCCAGATGTGGCCAGGTGAGTACAGATAAAGGGTGACTTTTTTTAATTGGTTATGCTGGGTCTTCAGTGCTGCACGGGCTCTTCTCTAGTTACAGTGCATGGATTTCTCATTGTGGTGGCTTCTCTTGTTGAGGAGTACGGGTTTTAGGGCGAACAGGCTTCAGTAGGTGTGGCACATGGGGTTCAGTAGCTGCAGCTCCCGGGTTCTAGAGCACAAGCTCAATATTTGTGGTGCACAGGTTTAGTTGCTCCAAAGCATGTGGGAGCTTCCTAGACCAGAGATCGAACCCATGTCTCCTGCACTGGCAGGTGGATTCTTTACACTGAGCCACCAGGGAAGACCTAAAGTATGGCTTTAAGAGGGAGTCAGAGGGAGAGCCTGAAGGTAACACTACCGTGGATAAGAAATAAAGTTTAAAAGGTAGATTGAGGTCAGAATTATGAAAGGAGTCAGAATGCCAGCATCTGGACATGGACCATTGTAGGGGTTTTGGTCAGGGGCAGTGATAATGAAATCAGGGTCTTAGGATGTGGAGGAGACGGGGAGAGTCTCTAATGTGGCTCCCGGCTCATCTCACTGCATTTATTGGGCTCAGCCACGAGGACGGACACAGCTTTCTGACTTGGAGGCCATGGTTGGCCATCAGGGAAATCATGGGCCTTCTTGAACTTGAATGTAAATTGTTTAACAATATATTTTTCCTTTTTAAAAGATTTTTTAAAGTTAAATTTTCTGGTGTACATATTTTTTATAATATGTATATATTTATTTTTATTTGGCTGTGCCAAGTCTTAGTTGCAGCACACGCGATTTTTAGTTGTGGCACATGAACTCTTAGTCACAGTATGTGGGATCTAGTTCCCTGACCAGGGATTGCACCCAGAGCCCCCTGCATTGGGAACATGAATTCTTAGCCACTGGACCACCAGGGAAGTCCCTGAACTTCAATGTAAATTTTAAGAGTGTGTGCACCTTTCATCAGATAATCAAGGGGGTACATGATGACACTAACTACCCCCTCCTCAAACACAGACCAGAGTTTTGAGTAAAGATGCCAGGCTTTAGAGTTGGAACACATGAATCTGGTTTCAGTGCACAGAACTGTTCTTTAGTTGCCTTCAGACAACAAGAACTTTGGCCCCAGGTTCTTGTCACATGACACTAAGCATGCCTTGTGAGAGTCGTGTAAAATAGGGTGACTATTGTTATGACTACTACTAGCTAAAATAAAAATAATCATATTATACAATACTTTTTCTTTTTACTTTTTTATTTTTTTAGTTTCTCTCTGTCTGCATTTCACTTAGCATAATGTCCTCTAGATTCATCCATGTTGTGGCAAATGGCAAGATTTCCATCTCTCTCATGACTGAATAATACCCCACTGTATATGTATACCACACCGTTATCCATTCAACCATCAATGTATGCTTAGGTTGTTTGTATGTCTTCCTATTTTCAGAATTCTTGTGATGCTAGATGAAGTATGGAAAGATACTTTATTAATTTTAACTGACTAAAAATATAAAAGGTGATTTCTATTATTGTCATTTGTGTTAAGAAATTTGACCTTTTATTTTTTAAAATAACATTTATCTGCTTTTTGGAGGGTTTTTATCATAAATGGATGTTGAATTTTGTCAAAGGCTTTCTCTGCATCTATTGAGATAATCATGTGATTTTTATTTTTCAATTTGTTAATGTGGTGTATTACATTGATTGATTTGCGAAGATTGAAGAATCCTTGCATCCCTGGGATAAAGCCTACTTGATCATGATGTATGATTTTTTTAATGTGTTGTTGTATTCTATTTGCTAGAATTTTGTTAAGGATTTTTGCATCTAAGTTCATCAGTGATATTGGCCTGTAGTTTTCTTTTTTTGTGGAATCTTTGTTGGGTTTTGAATTTTCAAACATACACAAAAGTAGAAAGAATACAGTAATTCACTAATGAACCCTCATAGAAATCATCGTCCAGATTCAATATTTATCAGGATTTTGCTAAACTTGCTTCATCTATCCTGTTTTTTCTTCCCTCTTCTTTGTTCCCTCCCTTCTTCTTTCTGTCCTTTTCTCCTCCTCCCCTCCCCATTCACTCTCCTCTTCTGGCTAATTTAAGAGGAACTTAAGACGTGTATTTTCATCCTTATATCTTTATGTGTACTTTCTTAAAAAATACAGACTTTTTCCTACATAACCACAGAGCCATCCAGGTACCTCAATGGTACTAATAATCCCTTGGTGTCATCACCCAGTTGCTTGTATTCAGAATTATCTGATTGCCTCAAAAGTGACTTTTTATGGTTGGTTTTTATTTTTTTTTAATTTTCTTTACTTTATTGTGTTGGGTTTGCCATACATTGACATGATGGTTTTTAAATATATATATATATATATATTTTACTCTCCTGGGTCTTATAGTTTTGGCATGTGGGATCTAATTCCCTGACCAGGGATAGAACTCAGGCTTCTGCACTGGGAACACAAAGCCAGGGAAGTTCCTATGGTTGGTTTTTATAGGATATAAGTTTTTCTGTATCTACACTGATACATTAAGAGGAAAACTCCAGGGGAGGGGGTTTTTGTATATCTAATTCCAGCCTTAGAAAAGGGAAGAAGAAATAAAGACAGCCTTGGATATCTACTACTACTGGTGGTTTTGTGTGGAAGTAAAAGTGCTTCTGTTTTTGCATTCACTGCTCTATCTCAGGACACCCTTTGGGTTTGTTCCGAGTCATTGTGGCCGAGTCATCCCAGTCCAGACAGTGGGACAGAGTATCTCTTTGCTCTAACCAGGCCTTAAGCATAAAATTTCATGATTTTTCTTTAAATTCTGCCTGACCTATTAGGCCATCATGACAAGCAAGCTTGATGAAGCAGGAACAAGGCACCTCACTAAGGCTGTATTTCCCTAAGACAGCCTGGGCTCAAGCCTCAAAGGACTGCTCTCTACAGCCACATTCTCTACGAGCATCCTTCAGAGGGAAATCTCAAATGACACTTTTGTTGCTTGCCAGGAGTGGGAAAAACTATTTTCTTTTAGTCTACTCGATGGATAAAAAAAATGCAATTTGCCAATTCCCATCGACTTTCAGATGTTTCAGGTTCTAGGTCAATCTCTATCTCTTGGAAGAAGCCTTCCCAGCTCACAGTACTCTTGTCTTCTGAGCTTTTACTGCTCTTAAAATGAGACCAATTCATTGGATCTCAATCACACATTACTTCCAGTGCAAGTCACTGTTAAATATATGGAAGTAAGATGGTGGGACACATGTACACCCATGGCTGATTCATGTTGATGTATGGCAAAAACCACAATATTGTAACTAGCCTCCAATTAAAAAAAAAATATATATATATATATATATGGAAGTATGACCTGTGTGTGTGTGTGTACATGGGTGAATGTGGTATGTATGTAGGTATATGTGTATTTTGTGATTTCTCAATTAGATGGTAAACTCCTTACACTTTACACACTTCTTAGTATTTCCCATGTAGTTCCCCAGATCAGTGCTGAGGGATTTGGGAGTGAAGCGAAGGTAGAAGAGTTGTTCTGGCTGAGCCCTGAGACATACCTCTGGCTAGGCCACACCAAATTCCAGGAAAGCGAGAAAGACGGTAGAGAGATGACCTTTTCATCGTCATTTTTAAGTTTCTGATCAAAACAAACAGTACTGAGAGGAAATCTTTAGCAATAAAGGCTTCAAGGTCACGGAAGGAAAATTCAACTACTATCCCTTTTATAAAATAGGAGCCTTAGCTGATAGCCAGTGAGAAGAGGAAACATTAAAAAAAAAAAGACTTGTCGATTGGTTGGTGAATATAAAAGAAGGGCAGATGGCTTTGATCAAGGCCACTGAGCCTGGAGACTTTTATTAGCTGAGCTTGTCCAGTGTTGGTTCCATCCTCTTATTTTCCTCCCAGCCCATTTGGCAGACTCTGAGGTAACAAAGATCTTCCCAGAAGGGGTCTGGAACTTACTCAGTGGTGTTCTGTGTGGGTGGAGAAATGGGTCAGCAACATGATCTCCTCTGTCTGAAATACCCTGTGCAGAGCCACCCTGGGAGTCTTATCTGAACTGCAAAGGCCCTTCCTTCCTGTTTCTTTCTCTTTCTTCACAGTTATCATCCTTTTCCTCCCTGTCATTTGTGTGTGTGTGTGTGTGTGTGTGTGTGTGTGTGTGCGTGTGCATAATTGTTTAATTCCATGTCCATGTACTGTAAACAAGGGCCAAAGACATAAGCAAGTCATGGAGAGAAAGAAAATACATGAGTTAAACTCAAATGTAGACTGAAACAAGGAACTGAATAGCCACAAGCAGAAAATAAAATTAGACCTGTATCTTATACCATATACAAAAATCCCAACTCAAAATGCACCAAAAATTTAAACATACACTAACAGTGAAACCTCAGAAATAGAAAGTGAACAAAAATTTCATTTAAAATCATGTTTTTAAAAAAATCTAGGAATAAACCAACAAGATGAAAGACTTATATGCTGAAAACTTGAAACTGAAGATGATTCAAGGAAATGGAAAGATATCCCATGCTCTTGGATTGGAAGAATTAACATTGTTAAAACAGCCATACTACTCAAAGAAATCTAAGATTTAATGCAATCTCTATCAAATTACCCATGACATTTATCACAGAACGAGAACAAATAATCCTAAATTTATATGGAACCACAGAGGTCCCAGAACTGCCAAAGTAATCTTGAGGAAAAAAAAAACAAAACTAGAGGCATAACCCTTCCTGACTTCAGGCTATACTACAAAGCTACAATAATCAAAGACAGTGTGGAATTGGCACAAAAATAGACATATACAACAATGGAACAGAAGAGACAGCCCAGAATAAACTCACACACCTATGGTCAATTAATCTACAACAAAAGGGATGAGAATATATAATGGAGAAAAGAGTGTCTTGAATCAACAAAATCAGAACACTTACCTGGGTATATATTTGGGGAAAAAAAACACATTCTAAAAGGTAAATGTACCCCAATGTTCATAGCTGCATTACTTACAATTGCCAAGATACAGAAGCAATTTAAGTGTCCATCAAGATAAAGAAAGCAGATGTTGTGTGTGTGTCATATACATACACAATGGAATACTACTCAGACATTAAAGAATGAAATTTTGCCATTTCCAACAACATGGATGGACTTAGAAGGTATTGTGCTAATTGAAAAAATTCAGAGAAAAATCAGTACTGTATAATATCATTTTTTTCTTTTTTCTTGAAGTAGAGTTGAGAAATGTGTTTTAGGTATGGAGCATAGTGATTCAGTTTTACATTTTTTCAGATTATTTTCCACTATAGGTTATTACAAGATATTGATGTAGTACTCTGTGCTATACAGGCAATCCTTGTTTCTTTTCTATTTTTACACATAATAGTTTGTATCTATTAATGCCATACTTCTAATTTATCCCTCTTCTCCTCTCTTCCCCTTTGGTAACTATAAGTTCATTTTTTATGTCTGTGAGTCTGTTTCTGTTTTGCATTTAGATTCATTCATATTATTTTTTAGATTCCACATATAAGTAATAGCATATAATATTTGTCTTTCTCTGACTTACTTCACTAATTATAATATTCTCTAGGCCCATCTATGTTACTGCAAATAGCAATATTGCATTCTTTTTCGTAGCTGAGTAATATTCCAATTGTGGTGTTGGAGAAGACTCTTGAGAGTCCCTTGAACAGCAAGGAGATCCAACAAGTCCATCCTAAAGGAGATCAGTCCTGGGTGTTCATTGGAAGGACTGATGTTGAAGCTGAAACTCCAATACTTGGGCCACCTCATGCGAAGAGTTGACTCATTGGAAAAGACCCTGATGCTGGGAAGGATTGGGGGCAGGAGGAGAAGGGGACCACAGAGGATGAGATGGCTGGATGGCATCACTGACTCGATGGACATGAGTTTGGGTGGACTCTGGGAGTTGGTAATGGACAGGGAGGCCTGGCGTGCTGCGACTCATGGGGTCGCAAAGAGTCGGACATGACTGAGCGACTGAACTGACTGACTGAATATTCCAATGTGTGTGTATGTACATATACCACATCTTCTTGGGCCAGTTGTCTGTTAAGGGGAACTTGGGTTGTTTCCATGTCTTGGCTATTGTAAACAATGCTGCTATGAACATTGTGGTACATGTATATTTTCCTATTAGAGTTTTCATCTTTTCCTGATATGCTGGATAATATGGTAGCTCTATTTTTAGGTGGGTTTTTTTTTAGAGGAAAAAAACCTAAATTTTCTTTTCTTTTCTTTTTTTTAAAATAAATACATGTATTTATTATTTCAATGCTTTAGCAACCTCATTTTTTTAAAAATTTTCTTTACTTTATTGTGTTGGTTTTGCCATACAGTAACATGAA
The DNA here is from genome assembly GCA_007570785.1 of Antilocapra americana. Classification (NCBI taxonomy): domain Eukaryota; kingdom Metazoa; phylum Chordata; class Mammalia; order Artiodactyla; family Antilocapridae; genus Antilocapra; species Antilocapra americana. The sequence goes on from ML662919.1 coordinate 28,558, forward strand.
ACCGCCATGGATCTACACATGCTCCCCCTCCAGAACCCCCCTCCCTCCCCCCTCCCGACTCCCTCCCCCTGGGACATCCCAGTGCACCAGCCCTGAGCATCAACCCTGGGCTGGCGATTGATTTCACATATGGTAATTAACATGTTTCAATGTCATTCTCCCATATCATCCCACCAGACTGAACAAACAAGCAGAAAACTGACAAAGCTAACTATATTAGCAGACAAAGATGTACCAAATGTAAAACAGTGTGGTATTAACAAAACAATTTACATGCATATTTATCAGCAACCCTTCTGTACATAAGTTTAACTTTTAGTTAGTTGGAAAAAGATTTTTGACTTTAGGTAAAAATATTACTAAAATAGGGCTAGAGTGGTACCATATTATAGCAAAGATTTTAAAAAATGATTCTCAAGCTTTATCAATAATAAAGCAGATGGAAACTTGAGTGACAAAGATCTAGTAAAATTCTCTAGTAGAAAAGTCAGTGAAATTCATGCTATAAAAAAAGGTAGTAAAGTCATATAAACAAAGCAGAATAATATTCTAGGCTTTAGAGAATGAGGTTAGGTGAAAAAAAATGAACAATTCTAGAATTGCAATAAATCCTCAGTGAAGAATCTTGGTTATTCAGTTGGAAGTTCTAAGTCTTTTCTTTAATCCCATTTTAGATGCCCTTGATATCAAACAGCATTTGGATATGTTAATCAGTTATTAGTGATATATTCTAAGACCTCAGTGCCAAAGATATTCATGAATGTGATTCATATTTGAAACTCGATGCACCGAGACATAATGTAAAACTAAATGAGAGCTGTAATACTAATACCTTTAAAAGGATGCTGCATTTTGCAGTAATATGTACTTCTAGGTTAAGACTTTTCCCACCAAGAAAAGTAGAATTTAAAGGATAAGCTTCTAATTAGCTGGCAAGATTTACTTTCAATAATTCCTTTATTTCAAAATCAGTGTTATACAGCCAAAGCAGTGGAATTAACTGAACATAATAAATTATGGGGCTTCCTGACTGACTCAAAGGTAAAAGAATCTGCCTGCAATGAGGGAGACCCAGTTTCTATCTCTGGGTCGGGAAGATCCCCTGGAGAAGGGCATGGCAACCCAATCCAGTATTCTAACTTGGAGAATTCCATAGATAGAGGAGCCTGGAAGAATACAGTTCATGGGGTCCCAAAGAGTCAGACACGACTGAGTGACTAACATACACACAATAAACTATTATACATATCCATTTATGTATACATTTCAAATTATAGGCAACAAAGTTTATTTTGGCAGAGATCATTAAACAAAATTAAAGTTGCGTATGTTAGTAACATATATTACCATAATCTAAACTGCTTTATAAAATGTATAGCTGTAATTTAATTTTACTATTTTTGCTTATGCTCTGGTTACAAACAAAACTTTTAATAAGCTTCTACTATTTCTGGGTCCATCTTATCATCAGTATAATCCAGGTGTGGGTCACCAGTCCCCAATAAATCTGTTAACAAATATAGAGAACTAACTAGTGGTTACCAGTGGGAAGAAAGAAGGTGAGAAGAGCAAGAAAGGGGTTGGAGATTAAGAGGTACAAACTATTACGTATAAAGTAAATAAGTTACGAGGTCATACTGTACAATGGAGTAGCCCTCATAGTCAACAGAAGAGTCCAAAATGCAGTACTTGGGTGCAGTCTCAAAAATGACAGAATGATCTCTGTTCGTTTTCAAGGCAAACCATTCAATATCACAGTAACCCAAGTCTACACTCCAACCACTAATGCTGAATAAGCTGAGGTTGAACGGTTCTATGAAGACCTACAAGACCTTCTAGAACTAACACACACAAAAAAGATGTCTTTTTCATCATAGGAGACTGAAATGCAAAAATAGGAAGTCAAGAGATATCTGCCATAACAGGCAAGTTTGGCCTTGGAGTACAAAATGAAGTAGGAAAAAGGCTAACAATATTTTGCCAAGAGACTGCACTGGTCATAGCAAACACTCTCTTCCAACAACACCAGAGACAACTCTACACATGGACATCACCAGATGGTCAACACCGAAATCAGATTGATTATATTCTTTGCAGCCAAAGACGCAGAAGTTCTATACAGTCAGTAAAAACAAGACCAGGAGCTGACTGTGGCTCAGATCATGAACTGATTATTGCCAAATTCAGACTTAAATTGAAGAAAGTAGGGAAAACCACTAAACCATTCAGGTATGACCTAAATCAAATCTCTTACAATTATACAGTGGAAGTGACGAATAGATTCAAGGGATTAGATCTGATAGACAGAGTGCTTGATGAACTATGGACAGAGGTTCGTGACATTGTACAGGAGGCAGTGATCAAGATCATCCCCAAGAAAAAGAAATGCAAAAAGGCAAAATGGTTGTCTGAGGAGCCCTTACAAACTGAGAAAAGAAGAGAAGCAAAAGGCAAAGGAGAAAAGGAGATATACCCACCTGAATGCAGAGTTTCAAAGAATAGCAAGGAGAGATAAGAAAGCCTTCCTCAGTGATCAATGCAAAGAAACAAAGGAAAACAATAGAATGGGAAACAATAGAGATCTCGTCAAGAAAATTAGAGATACCAAGGGAACGTTTCATGCAAAGATGGGCTCAATAAAGGACAGAAATGGTATGGATCTCACAGAAGAAGATATTAAGAAGAGGTGGCAAGCATACACAGAACTGTACAAAAAACATCTTCATGAACCAGATAACCACAGTGGTGTGATAACTCACTTAGAGCCAGATATCCTGGAATGTGAAGTCACATGGGCCTTAGGAAGCATCACTATGAACAAAGCTAGTGGAGGTGATGGGATTCCTGTTGAGCTATTTCAAATCCTAAAAGATGATGCTGTGAAAGTGCTGCCCTCAATATGCCAGCAAATTTGGAAAACTCAGCAGTGGCCACAGAACTGGAAACAGTCAGTTTTCATTCCAGTCCCAAAGAAAGGCAATGCCAAAGAATGCTCAAACTTCACAGTTGCACTCTTCTCACATGGTAGCAAAGTAATGCTCAAAAGTTTCCCAAGCTACGCTTCAACAGTATGTGAACCAAGAATGTCCATACTTTCAAGCTGGATTTAGAAAAGGCAGCGGAATCAGATATCAAATTGCCAACATCCATTGGATCATAGAAAAAGCAAGAGAGTTCCAGAAAAAAACATTTACTTCTGTTTTATTGACTACCCCAAAGCCTTTGACTGTGTTTAATTCAGTTCAGTCACTCAGTCTTGTCCGACTCTTTGCAACTCCATAAATTGCAGCACATCAGGCCTCCCTGTCCATCACCAACTCCCGGAGTTTATCCAAACTCATGTCCATCAAGTCAGTGATGCCATCCAGCCATCTCATCCTCTGTGGTCCCCTTCTCCTCCTGCTCCCAATCCTTCTCATCATCAGGGTCTTTTCCAATCAGTCAACTCTTCGAATGAGGTGGCCAAAGTATTGTAGTTTCAGCTTCAACATCAGTCCTTCCAATGAACACGCAGGACTGATCTCCTTTAGGATGGACTGGTTGGATCTCCTTGCAGTCCAAGGGACTCTCAAGAGTCTTCTCCAACACCACAGTTCAAAAGCATCAATTTTTCGGCGCTCAGCTTTCATCACAGTATAGATCACAACAAACTATGGAACATTCTAAAAGAGATGGAATAACAGACCACCTGACCTGCCTCCTGAGAAAGCTGTACTCAGGTCAAGAAGCAACAGTAAGAACCAGACATGGAACATGGACTGGTTCCAAACTGGGAAAGGAGTATGTCAAGGTTGTATATTGTCACCCTGCTTATTTAACTTATATGCAGAGTATATCATGTGAAATGCAGGGTTGGATAAAGCACAAGCTGGAATCAAGATTGACAGGAGAAATATCAATAACCTCAGATATGCAGATGACACCACCTTTATGGCATCAAGCAAAGAGGAACTAAAGAGCCTCTTGATGAAAGTGAAAGAGGAGAGTGAAAAAGCTGGCTTAAAATTCAACATTCAAAAAACTAAGATCATGGCTTCTGGTCCCATCACTTCATGGCAAATAGATGGAGAAACAATGGAAACAGTGACAGACTTTATTTTCTTGGGCTCCAAAATCACTGCAGCCATGAAATTAAAAGATGATCGCACCTTGGAAGAAAGGCTATGACCAACCTAGGTAACATATTAAAAAGCAGAGATATTACTTTGCCAACAAAGGTCTGTCTAGTCAAAGCTCTGGTTTTTCCAGTGGTTACATATGGATGTGACAGTTGGACTATAAAGAAAGCTGAGTGCCGAAGAATTGATGCTTTTGAACTGTGGTGTTGGAGAAGACTCTTGAGAGTCCGTTGGACTGCAAGGAGATCTAACCAGCCCATCCTAAAGGAACTCAGTCCTGAATATTCATTAGAAGGACTGATGCTGAAGCTGGAGCTCCAGTACTTTGGCCCCTTGATGTGAAGAAATTGACTCATTTGAAAAGACCCTGATGCTGGGAAAGGAGGACAAGGAGATGACAGAGGATCAAATGGTTAGATGGCATCACTGACTCGATGGACATGAGTTTGAGCAAGCTCTGGGATATGGAAGCACACAGATGTCAGGCAACTTGCTTAAGACCACACAGCTCAGGAGTGGAAGCACCAAGAGGTTAGCAAACTTGCTAAGGTCACACAGTTCAGATATGGAAGCACAGAGAAGTTAGGAAACTTGCCTAAGACAACACAGTTCAGAAGTGGAAGCACACAGAGGTCAGGCTGTTGTAGTCATGCATTCCAGGAAACAAACTCACTCAGAAGGACAATGCAGATAGTGGAGTGCAGTTTATTACACCAGTGGGCCCAAGGCAGAGTCTCCTCTTAGCCAAGGACCCTGACCAGTTTTTGTGAAAAGATTATATACCCTAAGTGTACGTGCCCAAACCCACCTCCCCAAATTCCCTGAAACTAGTTTGAAGAAAGGAAAAGAAAGATACAATCAAGGTTAACCCATGATTCATATGCCTTAAGCCTAGGTAGTTAACAGTGGATAATCATCAATAGGCTTGTGGTCATACCCCAATAAGCATAATAGAACGTATGATTCTATTCGGTTACACAGATAATTAGGGTATTATTTTAGGTGAGGGAGAGTCTATGTATGAGCCCTGGTGCTCTTCCTTCCAGGAGCCTGGTTTTCCAGTTGGTATGTCATTTCCATAGATACTTGCCATATAGCTCAAAGTTCACAGTCCAGCCCATGATGGAGTCCTGCTTCCAAGACAGAGCCTGTTCTGTCTGTTTCCTCCTTCTAGGCAATGTGCCTAAGATCACACAGCTCAGAAGTGGAAACACAGAGAGGTCAGGCAAGTTGCCTAAGATCACACAGCTCAGAAGTGGAAGCACAGAAAGAAAAAGAAAGAAGGAAAGTGAAGTTGTTCAGTCATGTCCGACTCTGCGACCCCATGGACTGTAGCCTACCGGGCTCCTCCGTCCATGGGATTTTCCAGGCAAGAGTACTGGAGAGAGTTGCTATTTCCTTCTCCAGGAGATCTTCCCGACCCAGGGATTGAACCCAGATCTCACGCATTATAGGCGGACACTTTACCGTCTAAGCCACCAGGGAAGTACAGAGAAGTCAGGCAATTTGCCGAAGATCACACAGCTCATATGTGATGGACAGGGAGGCATGGCGTGCTGCAGTCTGTGGAGTCACAGAGAGTTGGACACGACTGACCAAATGAACTGTACTATATTGTACAACACAAGTAATATAGCCAATGTTCTACAGTTACATAAATGGAGTATAACATTTAAAAATTGTTAATCACTGTGTTTAAAACCTATAATTTATATAATATTGTGCATTTTAAAAGGTAAAAATGTTTTTAAAAAAACAGTCAGGGTAAGGAGAAAAGTGCCAATTACTTATTTTTTTAAATTAACATAAAACTTGAAACAGTAAAACTACTAGAAAAAAAATGCACGGGAAAAGTTAATTGACATTGGTCATAACAATGATTTCTTGATCGTGACACCAAAAGCACAGAAAACAAAAGTAAAAATAGACAAGTAAGACCACATCAAACTAAAAATCTTTCTGCACAAGAAAGGAAACAATTGCCAGAGTGAAATGGCAACCTATGGAATGGGAGAAAATATTTGTGAACCATATATCTGATAAAGGTTAAAATCCAAAATATTCAAGGAACTTGAACAACTCAATAGCAAGAAACAAAAACATAAACAAAACACAAAAATAATACAATTTAAAAATGAGCATAGGGGAATTCTCCAGAAGTTCAGTGGTAGGACTCCACGCTCTCACTGCTGAGGACCTGGGTTCATTCCCTTATCAGGGAACTAAGATTCCCACAAGCTTCACAATGAAGAAAGAACAACAAAAAAAAGGATGGGCAAGGGTACATCAACTACACTTCAATAAAAGTTAATAAATTTTAAAATGAGCAAAGGATCTGAATAGCTATTTCTCAAAAGAAGACATACAAATGGCCAGCAGGTGTATTAAAAAGTGACACTAATCCTCAGGGATATGCAAATCGAAACCACAATTGAGATATCACCACATATGTCAGAACTGCTATTAAAGAAAAGACAAAGCGGGGTGGGAGGGGGGTTCAGGATGGGGAACACATGTACACCCATGGCTGATTCATGTCAGTGTATGGCAAAAACCACTACAATATTGTAAAGTAATTAGCCTCCAATTAAAATAAATAATTTTTTAAAAAAGACAAGACAAGAGATAACAAGTATTGGTGAGGATATGGAGAAAAGGGAATCCTTGCACACTGCTGGTGAGAATGTACATTGAAACAATCAGTATGGAAAACAGAATGAAGTTTTCTCAAGAAAATTAAAAGTAGATCCAGCAGTCTCACTTCTGTGTATTTAACCAAAGGAAAGGAGATTGAACCCAAAGGACATTATGCTAAGTGAAATAAGCCTGACAAAGGCAAATATAGCATGATCTCACTTACTTATATGTGGAATCTAAAAGAGTTCGACTCATAGAGGAATAGAATGGAACTATGGTTGCCAGGCATTTGCCAGGCATGCCAAAGTTTGGGGAAAATGGGGAGATGTTGGTCAAAGGGTATACAGATTCAAGTTCTGGAGATCTAATATACAGCATATGACTATGCTAAACACTACTGTATTGATTCCTGCCTGGAAAATTCCATGGGCAGAGAAGCTTGGTGGGCTACAGTCTATGGGGCCACAAACAGTCAAACATGACTGAGCGAGTAAGCACACAGACACACACATTGATACTTGAAAGGTGCTAGGAGGGTAGTCTTAAATGTTCTCACCGCAAAAAGGGGAAGGGGTGATTACCTGAGGTGACAAATATGTTAATTAGCTTGACTGTGGCTGTCATTTCACTATGTAAACATATATCAAAATAGCAAGTTGTACACCTTAAATACAATTTTTATTGTCACTTATACAAAATAACTGAAAAATAGTAAAGGAAAAGAAAATAGACCAGAAATAAAGGAAAGGTAAAAAGGATACATAGCACCAAGGAAGGACATTTAAAAGAACAATATTTATTATAATAATAGGAACAGTACCTAAGCATTATAGAGAGAGCTTAGGAAGGCTTTTTTCTCCTCTCCTACTTCAACTTTCATTCTCCACCCTTCCAACTCCCAATAAAGAATTTCCACTTACAAATCCCAAACCAAAATATCTGTTCATCATTCAAGAAGCAATAGTTGAGCACCAGCTTAGTGGCAGGCACTGTGAATTCTCTGATGAATAAAACAGGGCTCCTTTCTTCCATGAGGTCAGACTAGTGGGGAATAAAAACAGAAAGACAAGTAAATTCCAGTAGGTATATTACTGAATGAAAACTTGTGTGCCCCAGGCACAGTGAGGCCAAACACTACAGAAACATCAAAGTTTGGAGCAGAAAAATGTTTATTTCAGGGCCATGTAAGGAGATGGGGGGGCTCCTGCCAATTCCCCCACCAAACTCCAAGAATCCGTTCAGCAAAGCATTTTTTAAAGAGGCCAGGTGAGGGAGAGGGGTCTCAGGCTAAGTGATCTTCTCTGAACAATTCTCTGGTTGATGGTGAGGTAACAGGGTGGTAGCACAGGTGGCACATTATTTATCAAGCCTCAGGCTCCAGTAGGCCTGGGGGCTATCTGGTCAGGGTCATCAAGTAGAAAACATCTTCCATTCCCTGTGGGGTTTTCACATCTGCAAAACACATGGGAAATGTGCAGCAAATACCGCTATCTATCTATTAACAGGTACTTCAGAGGGAACTAAAGCAGGGGCCATTCCAGAAGGCCTGTGGTTGGGTCGGGAAGACCCCAAAGGGTCCTACTTGGTTACTGAAGTTAGGTGCTTGACCGTGTCTGCTCCAAGTCCGCAGATGTGAGGGAGAGTGGAAGACCAGGACACCTTGTGAAAGGACCTGAGACAGGGTGAGAATGTAAGGGAGTAGGATTTATAAGAGGTTGGTGCGGATGGATTGAAGTAGTCGATGAAAATGGGCTCAAGGAAGGTATTATAGAGAAGGCAAAATTGGGACCGTTCAGAAGCAGGACGAGAGATGAAACAGACTCTGAAGGCAGGTGGGCTCCTCAGAGCGAAGGTGTGGCCCCATCACTCACCTCCTCCCAGTCTTTGTCCAGGAGAGCAGTTCTGCCTCACTGCTCCCGCAGCGGCGCGAGTGGCGGCCGCGCTCGGTGAACGAGGAGGCAGAAGAGGAGAAGCGGTGGCCCGGAGGAGCCAAGGGCCGCTCTTGCCAACGACACAGCGAACTGGGGTCGCAGGGCTGGTTTCTGGGGCCTCCGCCAGTTCCCGGGCCAGAGTGCGGGCGAGAGCGGCGGCACCAAGGGCTCTGGGCTCTTCCACGAACCCCGCCTCCCGGCTGCAGAGCGGGACAGATCAATCAACTCTGCAGCGAACAAAGAGGGAGCTCTGTGCTAGCGCCTAGCCTTCCAGAATGCCTATGCTGTGGTCCCGCCCAAAGCAGAAGAAACCTTGGAAAGGGTACCAGGCGAATTGATGACGCCTGAAGTGCGCTCCTGCGGGCGGGAAGGGCTGTGCACATCCCTGGAAATGAGCCACCGTGGCCACCAGCTCCCTGCATCCTTCCGGTTCCTCAGGAGACTCTATGAGCTGAACAGGAGATGGTGTCCTTCCTCAGTCCCGTATGTGAAATAACTGAAGGGAAAGGCGATGGGACACTTGTCATATTTCACAAAGAGGCCATTTCAACAATATAGACATTTCATCTGGTGTTTAGGGAGGGGGTGTATATGTATGCCTGCTGTGCATGCGTACTAAGTTGCTTCAGTTATGTCCAACTCTTTGTGACCGCATGGACTGTGTCTCTTAAGTCTCCTGCATTAGCAGACGGGTTCTTTACCACTAGCATCACCTAGGAAGCCCTAGGTGTATATGTAAACACACGTATATATACAATACACACACACACACACACACACACACACACACACACACACACACTCTTACGAGCTTCCATGATGGATCAGACAGTAAAGAATCTGCCCGAAATATGAGAGACCTGTGTTCGATCTCTGGGTTGGGGAAGATCCACTGGGGGAGGAAATGACAGCCCACTCCAGTATTCTTGCCTGGAGAATCCTATGGACAGAGGAACCTGGTGGGCTGCAGTCCATGGGGTCACAAAGAGTCGGACACGACTGAGTGACTAACACTTTCAGTTTCACACACACACATACATACACACACTATGTGTATGTGTGTATATATATATATACACCCTGTATCATATAATACAGCGTGTGTACTGTGTCATATATCTATGTATATATGTGTGTATATAATATTAGCTCAAATAAAAGTACATATTTTTAAAATCTCTCCTGAATTAAAAAATATAAATGGAATGGGGAGAAAAGTACAAAATATTGAAAGTATTTCCTACAGAAATGACAATATGTTCATATTACAGTTATAATATTTAGCATAAAGAATATAGGGTAGGGCTTTCTTGGTGATCCAGTGGTTAAGAATCCACCTTCCTCTCATAATGCAACAAGGTCCCCCCCAAAAAAAAAGAATCCACCTTCCTGGTGTGTCAGGAAGGACCCTGAATCAGACCAAATATGGGCACGAGTGAGATGATTGGCCAGAGGCAACCCAGAAAACTGCCCCCATATAAGCCGTTCTGAGCTGCTCCTATTGTATGCAACTCACTCTGAGTTTGCTCACAATAAGTGCTGTCTCTGTTTTACAGTCTTGGTCTCTGCTGAATTCTTTCTGCAAAGAAGACAAGGATCAAGGTTCTTTTTATAGCCATTCCACCACTAGAATCAGGCAGAGGGAGTAGAGGGCAGGAGGGATGGACCCACCAGCCACTCCTCTACCATCCCCACCACCATGAGCTGCAAGAAGGGAGAAGATTAATAGAGAAATTCAGGTGCTTTGTATCTATGAGATTAGAAAGGCAAATTACCAAACTGAGACTGTTTTATATAATAGTGAGCAAGACTCTACCATCTGAGAGTTTCTGGAAGTTCAGGGACTTAACCAGACCTTCATTCAGACACAGGAGACTCCCAATGCAGAGTGTGGGAAGCACGGCTGTCAACCTTGGTGGCACAGTTGGGTCACCAGAGGCGCTTTCAAAACTCCCAAGGCTCAGGCCAAATAAAGTAGACTATTTCAGGGTGAGGCCCAGGCACCAGAATCTTTATAGTTCCTCACATGAGGTCAAACCAAACAGTGAGAGAGAATTTGCAGTTTGATCATAATCAAGAGGCCATCCCCTATGCTAGAAATGCTTCTCTTTATGTGTTAATTTCAGGGTCTTTATCATCCTTGAACTTCTTGAAGAGCTTATTTACAAATTAAAGATTTACAAGTAAATTTTTTTTCGAGTTGTGTAGCCCTTTATTAGCAACTAAAATAGAAGGTATCTGTTGTACAATATGGGTAGTAATTGACTATAACTGGAGAATTTTATATTCTAATACAGATCATTTATAAATGCAATTTCTTTATTAAAAAGCTTCCACCCTTTTTGTTTGTGTACAATTTGCAAAACTATTCTGAAAGCAGAGTATATGTGCAGAAGTCTGCAAAGAGTGCAAATTAGGATATGGTAAATGCTTTACAAGTTACTTTCAAAAAACTGACTGCCACAGCTGTGCCTTTACATTGCCTGTTTTTTTTGATCAAAATATTTTGATGCCAGCGTTCCTTCCACTGTTCTAAACTATAAAGCATTTTTTTAATGAGTTGAAATTAAGGAAGGACTACACCTACTAGAAAAGAAGAGAAGAAAGTTCTATTAGTTTGAGGTTTCAGAATCCCCCCCAAACCAGGACCAGCATCTTGGTAAGGGTTAGGCTGGGACCCTGGACAGAGTATGAGTGTGTGCAGATGGCATTCCTGAGGATTCAGAGCTTCAGGGAACCGTGAGTGCTCCAGCTGCATAACTCACTGAGCTGTCTTGCCAGTTTCTACACTGGCTGGACTGGGCATAATTCAAAAAGGAAAAGCTCATATTCATTCCATTCTTCTGCAGCTCTGTGATAGCATTTAATAACACCCCAATGGGATGTCTTCCACATATAGTATTATGGTATTTCTTCAAGTAATTGCTAAAAGATACAGGATCTAATTGCTCTATAATACTCATACCCATTTTATCTAGATGTTCAATGGATCTATAAATCTCCCCCTGGGATTCATCATAGTAACTGTAATGGAACCTTTGACCCCAATGGCAGAAATCAGAAGAAACCACAAAGAGATTACTAGGATCTGCTAGGTATTTACTGAAGAGTTTTCCGAATTCCTGTTTTTTGACTCACTCAGAGCTCCAACCAATACAGGAATAATGGTAAACTCATCCTTATGGGTAATAGATGGATCCACTTGTTTGTAAGCATAAGCAACACAAGACCCACAGTACGTATACCCTGCATGGGGTGCAATAATGGCTCTAGCAGGTCTTTTTGTAGACTGTACTTGTGAAAGCCAACCTTCTAGCTGGGCATTCAGCTGAGGTCCTGAGGCTGTGTACCAGCTCCCGGCGTGACTGGCTTCCCGGCAGACCACTCGGTTGGGCATCTTGGCGCCTGTGCCGCCTATGGTGCACGAGGATGAATGAGGAGGCGGCGGCGCGAGCGGCTCCGCGAGGGGACGAGGCGCCGCGGGCCCAGCCCAGGAGGCGGCGGCGGCGGCGGCTGCGGGGAGGGGGCCGGCCCGGCCCAGGAGGAGGAGGAAGAGGAGGAGGCGGAGGAGACGGCGGCCGGGGCGGCGGCGGCGGCGATCACCCCAGGCTCGGGCGGCCGCCGGAAGACGGGGCCCGCGGCGGCCTCACGCTGAAGCTCGCCAGGCCGCGGCCCGGCCCCGAGTCGCCGCCGCGCCGCAGCCCGGGCCGGCCCGCCGCGCCGCCCCCCGCTACAAGTAAATTTTTAACGTAGAAAAAAAAAAGAATCCACCTTGCAGTGCAAAGGACACCAGTTCGATCTCTGGCCTGGGAAGATCCCACATGCCTCAGGGCAACTGAACCCATGTGCCACAACTTCTGAAGCCCATGAGCCCTAGAGCCTGTGCTCCACAAGAGAAGAAGACACTGCAATGAGAAGTGCACACTGCAACTAGAGACTAACCCCCACTCACTGCAACAATGAAGACCCTGCACAACCAAAAATAATTATGTTTTAAAAAAGAGAATACAAGGGACAATCCTGGTGGTACAGTGGATACGAATCTGCCTGACAATGCATGGGATATGGGTTCAATCTCTGACCTGAGAAGAGTCTACATGCTGCAGAGCAACTAAGCCCGTGTGAGCCAACTAATGAAGCCCTAACGCTCTAGGGCCTGAGAGCCACAACTACTGGGCCTGAGTGCTGCAAACACTGAAGCCTGTGCACCTAGAGACCATGCTCCACAACAGAAGCCACTACAATGAGAAGCCTGTGCACCACAATGAACAGTAGCCCCCACTCACCGCAACTAGAGAAAGCCTTTTGGGCAGCAACAAAGACCTAATGCAACCAATAAATAAATACATAAAAATCATTTTTAAGTATAAGATAAATTTCAATATACTTAAATAATACAGGAGGCTGAGTCATGGTTTTTTTCTTTTTTAAATTAATTAATTTAATTTTTCCTTTGCATTATCGTGTTGGTTTTGCCATACATTGACATGAATCCACCATGGGTATACATGTGTTCCCCTTCCAGAATCCCCCTCCCACCTCCCTCCCGATTTTACTGATAAACAACAACTATATTTCTGGATAAAAATTTCCCATGCAATATAGGATACATACTAAAATTTTGTTTGTTATTTATTTAAAATTCAAATATAAGCCAATGTTCTGCATTTTATTTGCCAATGCAAGTTTATTTCCCATTGTTCAAAATCAACAAGATTAGAGTGTTGATGCATTTTTAAAATTTAAAATTTCTGCACATTTGTTCTTTTATGTAATGCTTCATTTTAGTCATAAAATGATGATTGGCATTTTGAAAATTCAAGGAATTCATTAAAGTCCAAAGTAAAAAGAACAAAGTTACTCATAATGTCATGAAGATGAAATAATCAAGGCTGATGATATTGATGAACCTTCCCTCCAACATCCCTGTACACATGAGGATGAAGAAGAAAGGGTGAAGGGGCTGTGTATGCTGCAGGAGAATCTATTAAGACTGGAAGTATACCACATACAAAATAAAGACTATTATATTTAAATTCAACTTCATTTAACAGAAGAAAAAGAAGCAAAGGAGATGGAAAGAACTACTGAACTTCAAGAAAATGTTCTTGACCACATGAGGGACCAAAGGGGATTCATAAAATTCCCTTTTTCTTCTCCAGCATACGCTGACCTTCCCAGCCTGTTGTTACCTTGTCCCTGAGGCATAATGTTTCTTAAAACTCTCCTAAGATGCATGGTTATCATTAATAACAGCTACAAGATATGCCTGCAAGTATAACCATGTCAGTGGGACCTGGTTCATTACCATGAGACTTCCTGTCCTGGCCATTCATGATGTCTTAGTCCTCACTGGTCAGAAATTTGAGATCAGAATCAGGTAAGCAGAGTGAAGTATCAACTTAGAGAATCTCCCAGTACGATAAGAGAGGAGAGACCAAAGCATGTCTGGGAGCAGGACTTACACTGAGAAATAACAGGGCAGAACTGTGACATAGGTGTGTTTTCAGTTATATTCTTCTGCTCCAGAAAAATGAAAATTGTTTTAATGTTAGCTTCTCAGGCAAAGGCAGTAAATTGGCAACTGCAGCCCAAGTCTATTCTGCAGACCTGTTTTAGATAGCCAGCACACTTTTCGAGAAAATATATTTCAGTTAGTTGCCAACATTTAAAAATGGAAGGATTCCTATAAACATTTTGAGGGACAACTCTGGTGGTCCAGTGGTTGAGACTCTGCTCTTCTAATTCAGAGGGCTTGAGTTCGATCCCTGGTCAGGGGGCTAAGATTCCACATGCCATGTGGTTCGGCCAAAAAGTTGAAAAAAAAAAAACCTATTAAAATTTTTAAAATTTGGGGCCAATCTTGAAAAACTGAAAAATACGGCAGTCCTGGCCCAACATTCCTGCCCAGCAACACTGAGCTGGAGCTAATTACTGACCACCTGCTTTGGAAAACAGTCTCCAACTTCCCAGTCCCCATGCTCCTTGCTGTTATATTAATATTACCAGCCTGGCTTTATCAGCATTTGAGTTTCTAACTCTGATCATTTAAAAACATGTTTTTCTATTATGCAAAATGCCAAACATATGTAAAAGCAGAAAGAATCTTAGGATGAATCCCAAGTACTCATCACTTGGTGTCAACAATTATTCATAGCCAATGTTGTTTCATCAACACCTTAATCAATTCTCCAACACACTTGCATCTGCCCTGGAATTATTTAAAGGCAAATCTAGACATCACATCATCTCATCTGTAACTAATTCAGTGTGTGTCTCTGAAAGAACCAGAATGTATGATTCCTAATTGGGCCTCTTTCCATTATGCCACATATTCCACAGGTAATACACCGAGGGGATGAGGATATATTACGGAGTAACAGTAGTGAACATTTCTGAGGGCTTCTTCTGTAGCTAGACATTGTGCTATGTACTTGTGTACATTATGTCATTTATTCCTCTCCTCAATTCTATGACAAAAATATCACTATTACTCCTATCTTATAGTCTCCACAAGGAAATTCTCTCTCATATATATGCATACATATACCTATGCACATATTTATTTATATTATATATGAGACATTTATGTTACTTATAAATTATCCATATATATATATATTTAATTGTATACATAGACTAGAAGTGATTCAGTTCTATTTTTTTTCCCTTTAGAAAGTCATGTTCCAAGGAGGAGGGAACTAAGATGGCGAAGGAATAGGACGGGGAGTCCACTCTCTCCCCAGTAAATTCACCAAAAGAACATTTAAAAACTGAGCAAACTCCATAAAACAACATCTGAATGCTGGCAGAGGACATCAGGCATCTGGAAAGGCAGCCCGTTGCTGACGAAAGAAGGTAGGACAAAAAAAAAAGTAAAAGGAGAGGCAAAGAGTTAGGGACAGAGATCCCTCCCTTTCAGAAAAGGGAGCCTGAAATGTTTCCGAACACCAGGAAACATTCTCCCCAGCGGATCTATGGCGGATCTCAGAGGGCAATGTAAACAGGAGTAAAAATAGATAAATAATTAAGCCCCCCAGATTTCGTCTCTAACTCCCAGCGGAGTGGCGGCCCGGGCGCCCCATCCCCCACTAGCCAGCACGGACTGCTCAGGGAGGGGCTTATGGAGAGGACTGAGACTGAATGCTGGGGCACCTAACCGAGGGTGCTAACCGGAGATAGACAGCTGGGTAGCTTTCCCAAGGAAGAGCCCCCGCCAGGATCGCACACAGAACAAAGGGCAGTGAGGACTCGGTCTGCTGCGTGAGACAGTCGGGCGGAGTTGGGCAGCTGTGAGCTGCGGACCGGCCCAGCCCCCGCGGGAGAGTTCTGCTCCCAAACCGCGGCAAAAATGGGTGCTAGCCAAGACCTCTGGGGATTCTGGACAGTCGCCGCCAGAGAGCGGCACTCCACACACCTGAGAAGGCATGCCGAGAAAATCGATCGGCTGGGCCGGGGAAGGGGAGAAGTCGCAGCCCCCAACCGCACCGGGCGGGCGACCGAGAGCCTGAGCAGAGGGGGCGGGGAAAGCGCACTCGCAGGGAGCTGGGCAAGCGCACTCGCAGGGAGCGGGGCAAACCCCAGAGCGCTGAATAGACACTGAAGAGACCAGCAAACAGAAGATGCTAAAATAAGAAGAGGGAACCGCTTTGCAGCAGACAGGAGCAACAGATTAAATCCCTGCAGGTGGCGCAGACTGCATAGAAAGGAGTCTATAGGCTGTGAGAAGTACAAGCCGGACCAAGGAACTATCCGAAAATGAACTGACCCCTCAATGTATGCAACAGTACCATAGAAAGCCCTAAATATAATTTTACTTGGATCATCTTTTAAATTTTTTTAAACTTTTTGTATACTATTTTTTTAGTCTCCTATAATCCTGTTTTTTTTTCGTTATTTTTCTTTTCCTTTTTTAAAATCACCTCTCTCTCCCTTATTTTATTTTCCACTTTATTTCTTTCCTTTTATATCTCCTCTTTTTCCCTTTTTTATTTTTAATTGAATTTTTTGTTGTTGTCGTATTATTTCTTATCTTATTCATTATTTTTCTTTCTTTCTTTTTTTTGTAAAAGTACTTTTGAGAATCCAATCTTTACTCTAGATTTTTAATCTTTGCTTATTAATATTTGGTATCAACTTTGTATCTTTAAGAATCCAAGCTTCAGTACCCAGTGTTACTTGGGAGTGAGATCACTGGCTTGACTGCTCTCTCCCCATTCTTGATTCTCCTTTTTTTTTCCCTCTTTCCCAACAAGTTACCTCCTTGATTCCCCACCCTTTATCTTCTCTACCCAACTCTGGGAATCTGTTTGAGTGTTACGAGTGGTGAGGAACACTGAGATAACTGACCACTGGCTGGATCTGTCTCTGACCATCTGACTCTTTTCTCTCTCTGGTCACTTCTGTCTCCATACTCCCTCTTTTCCTCTTGGTATAACTCTGTGAACATCTTCGAGGGATCCAGGCTGTGGAGAGCACACAGGGAAGTAATCACTGGCCACTTCACTCTCTCACCATCTGATTCTTCTATTCTCCTTCTGGTCCATGCCATGTAACTCTGTGTACCTGTCTGGGGGTCCCTCACTGTGGAGAAACTTCTCATCATTAAACTAGACGTTCTACCATCATTGCTGCATAGATGAAGGAGTCCTGCGGCTACTAGAAGACAGGAGACTAAGCCCAGATCCTGCGAATTCCAGAGAACTCCTGGATCTAGGAGTTAATTAATCGATAGGAGCTCATCAAACTCCTCCATATCTAAACTGAAACCAAGCACCCCCCAAGGGCCAACAAGCTCCAGAGTAAGATATACCAAGCAAGTTCTCCAGCAACACAGGAACATAGCCTGGAGCTTCAATACACAGGTTGCGCAAGGTCACATCAAGCCCACCAACATCTCAAAACTCTTTACTGGACACTTAATTGCTCCTTAGAATGAGGAAACCCAGATCCACAAACCAGAACACCACACAAGCTTTCCCAACCAGGAAACTTTGACAAACCACACATCCAACCCAACCAAAGTGAGGAACCCCCACAATAAAGGGACAACACAGCAAGATAAACAAGATGAAAAGGCAGAGAAATACCCAGCAGGTAAAGGAACAGGATAAATGTCCTCCAGACCAAACAAAAGATGAAGAGAAAGGATGTCTACCTGATAAAGAATTCCGAATAATGATAGTGAAAATGATCCAAAATCTAGAAAATAAATTGGAGTTGCAGTTCAATAACCTGCAGGCAAGGATTGAGAAGATGCAGATAAGCTTTAACAAGGACTCAGAAGAAATGAAAAAGAGTCAAAATACAATAAATAATGCAATAAATGAGATCAAAAACACCCTGGAGGGAACTAACAGTAGAATAACAGAGATAGAAGACAGGATAAGTGAGGTAGAAGACACAATGGCAGGAATAAACGAAACAGAAAGGAAAAATGAAAAAGAATTAAAAGAAATGAGGACAATCTCAGAGACCTCTGGGACACTATTAAACGCACCAGTATTCGAATCATAGGAGTCACAGAAGAAGAAGACAGAAAGAAAGACCATCAGAAAATTCTTGAAGAGATAATTGTTGAAAACTTCCCTAAATTGGGAAAGCAAATAACCACTCAAGTCCAAGAAACCCAGAGAGTCCCAAATAGGATGAACCCCAAGCAGAAC
This sequence comes from Antilocapra americana, assembly GCA_007570785.1. Lineage (NCBI taxonomy): Eukaryota > Metazoa > Chordata > Mammalia > Artiodactyla > Antilocapridae > Antilocapra > Antilocapra americana. The sequence goes on from ML662919.1 coordinate 46,909, forward strand.
ACCCCACGACACATATTAATCAAATTAACAGATATCAAATACAAAGAGCAGATATTAAAAGCAGCAAGGGAAAAACAACAAATAACTCACAAGGGGAATCCCATAAGGATAACAGCTGATCTCTCAATAGAAATGCTTCAGGCCAGAAGGAAATGGCAGAACATACGTAAAATCATGAAAGAAAATAATCTACAACCCCGATTACTGTATCCAACAAGGATCTCATTCAAATTTGAAGGAGAAATCAAAAGCTTTTCAGACAAGCAAAACCTGAGAGAATTCAGCAACACCAAACCAGCCCTCCAACAAATGCTAAAGGATCTTTCCTAGATAGGAAACACGGATGGGGTATATAATCTCGAACCCAAAACAATAAAGTAAATGGCAACGGGATCATACTTATCAATAATTACCTTAAATGTAAACGGGTTGAATGCCCCAACCAAAAGACAAAGATTGGCCGATTGGATACAGAAACAAGACCCTTATATATGTTGTCTACAAGAGACCCACCTCAAACCTAGGGACACATATAGACTGAAAGTTAAAGGCTGGAAAAAGATATTCCATGCAAACAAAGACCAAAAGAAAAAAAAAAGCAGGAGTGGCAGGACTCATATCAGATAAAGTAGACTTTAAAATAAAGGCAGTGAAAAGAGATAAAGATGGACATTACATAATGATCAAAGGATCAATCCAAGAGGAAGAAATAACAATTATAAATACATATGCACCCAACATAGGAGCACCACAATATGT
>ML662919.1:55677-78723 GCA_007570785.1 Antilocapra americana
ACTGTCTGAGCCACCAGGGAAGCCCCACAGTATGGGACACATGCTAGGAGCAGCACTCAGCCACTCTCTATTACACCCAAACATTATTTTATAACTTATCAACAACTTAGTATTGTTGTTGTTATTTAGTCTCTCAGTCATGTCTGACTCTTTGCAACCCCAGGGACTGTATCCCACCAGGCTCCTCTGTCCATAGGATTTCCCAGGCAAGAATACTGGAGTGGGTTACATTCCCTTCCCCAGGAGATCTTCCCCACCCAGGGATCAAACCCGGGTCTCCTGCACTGCAGGTGGATTCTTTATCATAGTTATATAATTATTGAACTATTCAAATATATATATGTTTTCAATATCTATATAATTTAAAATATAAATATCAAATATGGTAGATTGATATAATTTCATTTTATAAACATTTTACACATTATTTATATATTTATAAAGCATAATTAAAAAAATTTTGAGACTTATTAAGATTTATTACCAACATTCTCTTTATAACATTTCTTATCAATGCACTATATATGTATATATGTCGGGATTCCCAGGTGGCTCAGTGGTAGAGTCCTCCTGCCAATGCAGGATATACGGGTTCCATCTGTGGGTCAGGAAGATCCCCTGGAGGAGGAAAATGGCTCCAGTATTCTTTCCTGGAGAATCCCATGGACGGAGGAACCTTGCAGGCTACTGTCCATAGGGGTCACAAAGAGTCAGACATGACTGACCGACTGAGCACACATGCACAAAATTTTACAAAGCCATCAAAAGGTTTCTGATCCACAAAGTCCTGAGTTTAGAAAGCAGAAGGGTGTGTGGAGCAGTGTGCGCACGTGCACTGAATGGGGCTCTGAATGAATATTGCAGCTCAGACTTGGTGGGGTCTCTGCCCAGAAGAAGGGGCTCTACTTGATTTTACAAGCTGATTTGGGCACATAGAGGAAAGAGGGGGAGATTTCATTCTAGTCTTGGAGAAGTTTGGAGGTGACTTTCAACCCAGCTCTCCATACCCTGCAGCCAGTAATCCTAAAGAAAGGTGAAAGTGTTAGTCACTCAGTCGTGTCCGATTCTTTGTGACCGCATAGACTGTAGCCCACCAGGATCCTCTGTCCATCGGATTTTCCAGGAAAGAATACTGGAGTGGGTTGCCATTCCCTTCTCCAGGGGTATCTTCCCGACCCAGGGATCAAACCCAGGTCTCCCGCATTATAGGCAGATTCTTTTCTGCCTGAGCCACCAGGCAAGCTCCAGTAATCCTAAAAGAGATAGTAATTAAACAGAAATGATTTGTTGGAGGGTGCTTGCTTTGAGTATTTGCAGTGATGCTGAAATCAAAGCCCTTGTGCTACCTGGAGCTTTGAGAGCAGGATCTTGGGGCAGGGTTTGTCCAGCACTCTGGGTGCTCAGATGTACTCTGCCAGAAACCAAATGTACCCCTTGAGAAAGTCCAAGTGCCCAGAGTTTTGGTGATGAATCCATGTCAGAGTACAAGTTTAGACCCCTGCCCAGTGCTTAGTATCCCCAAGAATGCTTACATAGGGTCCTTCCCAATTAATACTGTAATGAAGAAAAATGAGTTAATATTTGGAAAGCATTTAGAACAATGCCTTGTGCATAGTAAGCACTACAGAAATGATAAAGAAATATATGTGAAATGAAAATTTTGTGCTCATTTTCAAAGATTTATCACTTTGGACAAAAGGTATTTTAGTGGTGTATATGGGACACTGTTAATAGGATTATAGAAAAGGCAATAGTTTGCTGTGACCCTAGATGGATAGAATTGTGGAATTTCAAGTCCACCTGGATAATTCCTAAGAACTAACCTTGTGTAAACTTCTGATCTGGCTCAATGTCCAGAAAAATAAGGGACTTGTCCAATACTCGGAACTGGTTGCTTCCTAGCCTAGGCCTTCTGATTTTCTGAAAGCCTCATCTTTAATTAAGTACAGTGATAGAAGCCTTTAAATAAGTTAGAAGAATCTTCAGGGGAAAATAAACAGTGGGCAGAATCTGCTAGTCTGAGATTGATTACCTTCGTTTAGGCAAGAAAGACCCCTACTGTTGGCAAAATGGAGTGCTATTAGGACATGCAAAAGGCTTTGAGTACAGGATTAGGCCCTAGGGGGACAAAAAGGTGAAGAGGGGCAGTGTAGGGAGATTCACAGTGAGCGCATACTGGCTATACGCCTCCACTCATGATTCAGGATATCAGGAAGCTTAGTCTATGTGGGCCTCTTTCTGCATAATACAGACTCATAATTACACAGCTTCCCCTACCCCTGCCCCCAATAAGCCAAATCCCAAAGAAAAACCCTAGAGAGTCTGCCACGAGGAAAGACATGGAGACACTTTCTAATGGTGGACAACTTACATACCCTTTATTTTGGGGAAGACAGTATGTACTCTGAAGTGCTGTTCTATTCTTTTTTAAACTTTCTGCATATATTTACAGATATTAGTCATTTGTTTGTTTTTTTTTAGTTTTTGGCACATTAAATGGGGAAGCAGGGACTTCTGCAGTGGTCCAGTGGCTAAGACTTTGTCTTCCTAAGGCCGGAGGCTCAGGTTCGGATCCCTGGTGGGGAAATGATGAATAGATCCCACATGCTGCAGCTAAGAGTTTGTATGCTGAAACTAAAAGATACCGCATGCTTCGATGAAGATGGAGAATCCTGCGTGTGGCAACTAAGACCCAGTGCAGCCAAATAAATAAATATTTTATTTTATTTTTTTTAAATGAAAGTGTTTTAAGAAATAAAAAAATAAATAGAGAGGCAGACCAGTTGAGTCAGTAGCTTGCCAGAGACAACGCTGGAGACTGTGGTTTTCATGGTGACTCAGAGCAGAGAAAGGCCCCTGCCCTTTGCAGCATCCAGGGCATCAGCACAACAGGACTTGACCACTTGCCCCTTTAGCTGACTGATACTCACTGGGCTAAATGTGATCCTTGGGTTCTATCTTCAGTTAGGAAAGAAGAAGGAGGGGAAAAATTATGAGATGGGGGGAAAAAAGAAAATAGGAAAACACACACATTATGGGGATAAAAAAATACCACCAACAACGTAAAAGAGGCAATCAGAAGAGCAGAACCAAAGTCTGACTTGCCATGTGTTGTGGGCCAGGCATGAACCTGTCTGACTCTCAGCTTCCTCACCTGACCTCCTATGTGGGGCCCTCGTGCATTTAAAAAATATATATAAAAGTGATTGAAGTAGGAAATGTGTGATCATTTGTGAAGTTTTATTATTCACACCTCCATTGACCCTCACAACACCTCATTTCACTTGGTAGTTATAATTGTTATCCTCATTTTAAAGATAATTGAACCAAGGAAAAGAATAAGCAGCTAACAGTATTAGCCAGCTTGCCTGTGAACGAACAAAGCTAGGGTTTAGATGCATGCAGTCATTCTGGCTCCAGAGCTGTTGTTTTCATAAATTGGTTCCATTAGATCATGATTCCCATCTACTTTTGCTTAGAATGTGGCTCCATTTCTAATTTTTAATTTAAAAATTAACATTATATTAAATTTAACTTTAAAATTTTAAATAAAAATATTACCATGACTGGCATGGTAGTAGGGCAATAGTTACTTGGGATACATAGGTGACTGGAGGTTAGATAACACTGGAGGACACCCTTGGCCCTGGAGGAGGGCATGGTAACCCACTCCAGTATTCTTGCCTGGATAATCCCATGGATGGAGGAGCCTGGCAGGGCTCAATAGGGTCGCAAAGAGTCAGACACAACTGAAGGGACTTAGCATGCACGCCTGCACATCCCCTGAAGTGTCACAGATGTCCTAGCTAGTCTAACGCAAACCATGAGGAAAACCTGTGTAGGTCTCTCATGTAATAACTGCTCCAAGGCCAAAAATTCATCACAGAGAATCTAGCCAAGAGATGAGGAGGCCTGCATAATCCAGCAAGTTAGTCTGAGGATGGAATATCTTGATTAAAGTCAGAGAGGCTGTAGGATTGCCATCCTTTGACGTTTTCCTTAAAGTAAATTGTTCAATCGCCCTCTTTTAGATGACTTGTTAGCCATCCTCCAGAAACATGAGGCAGGGGGCACTTCTCTATCAGGCACAGTAAATGAGGTGCTTAAGCCCCGTGATTCCACAAAAATAATTAAATTTCTTTCATAAAAGGATGCTGAAGACGGTAAAAAGAGGTAAATCATATATGATACTAAGCATAGAGCCCATGATGAGAAGCTATTTTGAATATTCAGGATATTAACACCTCCCAAAGCATCTACAAAACACAACTTGAAGGGGGAACCATAGAGTTCTCAATCTGGCCTGGATCTCTGTTATTTGACAATAAATAAAATGTAATTTTGTCCTAAGCAAGATATTGGAATGCTATTCCTAGTGAAAGGGAGGGGGGAAGGGGGGAAATTCACCTGGGTTCACAGCAGGAGCTCAGCACAGGACAGACTGAACTTGTGCAGAAGACCAGCACGAGAGATGCTGGGCTGGAGCACAGCAGCAGATGCACACTGCACTGTGCTCTCCTGAGCCCGTGCAAGGCAAGCGTTCTTGGACACACTAAGCCAGGGGCTGTGGTGCACACCTTCACTCTGATGTGCATACATTGCTAAAACCCTGGAGGGCTTAAATTTTCTCAACTGTAGGGAGTTTCTTGCAGAGCTTATCTGTCCCGGAATCCTTTGCAGTCCAGCTGCGAGATCTTGCTCCCAGCAACGGCAGGAACATGACGTGCTTTGGAGAAACTCAGAGCAAGCAGTACGCTAGTTAATTGTTTCACCTTAATCACTAGCCCGTGGCATGTGCAGGCTGCCAAATATGAAAGGTTGGACCCTGTGACAGTCTGCAAACTTTCCCACATAGGCTCCTGCTGTTACTATGAGGTCTCATGCCTTGCACCCTTCCCCCACTCTGAAAACTTTCTCACATAGGCTCCTGCTGTTACTGTGAGGTCTCATGTCTTGCACCCTTCCCCCACTCCTCCCCTCAAAATCAGCTTGCATTACCCAGGATAGCCCTTTCCTCAGGGTGGACACTCTGCAAGTGGGGAGTAGTGAACTGAACTGCAAACCAAAGCCCCAATTCCACAATACCCATGCTCCCACCAGCATACTGCTATCCCTGGGTGTTCCCATTTGGGGGCCAACCCCCAGCCGCTTTCGCGCCTAAGCAAGTCCCACCCCCAGGGACTGGTGGTAAAAAGAGAGCCAATAGCAATCGTTCAAGGCAGAGCGCGGAGTGGGGGGTGAACCCAGCCCAGACAGTTATATACCGTACCAGCCACAGGCCAGAGCGCCAGTCTCGGGCTCTTTGCCCTCAGCAGAGCTCGTAGAGGCACTGAGCTTCTACAGCGCGCCAGCCATGGAGCCTCTGCCCGGGGACCACCACTGTGGCCACTACTGCCTGAGAGATTGCATTTTGGTTGTGGGACCTGAAGTCGTGCCCGATGTAGCACCAGAAGCCAGAGAAGGCTACTTGGTGCACGAAGGAGGTCTGGCATTCGTGGGTGACATGAATCACACGAACCTCTTCAACTTAGAAGGCTACAGGAACCAAGGAGGCGTCTGGAACCACCAGGCTCACGATGGCGGCCAGGAGCCGGAGCAGCCAGCTGAGGAGCCAGCTGAGGAACTAGCCGAGGAGCCAGCTGATGAGCCAGGCTTGGAGATTTTCATCCAGGTCGATCAGCAGGAGAACCCGCCACAACGTCGCAGGCAGCGCAGGAATTTCACCGCCCTGCAGCTGCGGGAGTTGGAGGACCTCTTCCAGGAGAATGAGTACCCGGACATATTCACCAGGTATGTGGCGGGCTCTGGGGGCACTGGGTCCCAGTAGGTTTGGGCTCATTTCCAAGCTCCTCTATCCCTCTGCTGGGATTGCTCTTTCCCTTCCAAAGCCATAAAATTAAAGTGTACCCTAGGATGGGGGTGGGGTAGGAATGCCTTAGTTACATGGATCCAGTCTGGAAAGTGGTCCGTGGTTGGGTTTTTTTTTATACGTGGTAAAATGTATGTAAACATAAGATTTACTGTTTTAACATTTTAAGTGTCCAGTTCAGTATTGTCAACGATATTAATATCGTTGGGCAAGCAAGCTGCACAATTTTTAATCTTGCAAAACTAAAACTGGACGTGGAAGGCAAGCCACCATCTTCTGCCTCCCCCACCCCCTTGAGTCCCTGAGGACCACGTTTCTTTCTATTTTCTTTTTATATGAATTTTACTACTCTGGGTGCTTCATAGAAGTGGAGACTTACAGAATTTGTCTTGTTGTAATTGGCTTATTTCACTTAGTATAATGTCCTCAGTATTCATCCATGTTGGAGCACATGTCAGAATTTCCTTCCTTTTTAGGGCTGAGTGATATTTCATTATACGTGAATACTGACGTTTGTTTATCTGTTCCTTTATTAATGAGCACTTGGGTTGCTTTTACCTTTCCGCTATTGTGAATAAAGCTGCTATGAGCATGGGTGTGCAAATAACCGACTCACTATTTTCAATTCTTTGAGGTTTATACCCAGAAATGGAATTGCTGAATCATATGGCAATTCCGATTTTAGGTGTTTTTTTTTCTTTTGAGCTACTGTTCTCTTTTCCATAGTGGCCACACCATTTTACATTCCCACTCGGAGTGTACAAGGATTCTAATTTCTCCACATTCTTGCCAATGCTTTTTTTCTTCTGTTTTTTGATTATTAGCCGTCTTAATGAATATGAAGTGATATCTCATTGTGATATTGATCTGCATTTCCCTGTTGATTAGTGATGTTGAACATCCTTTAATGTGCTTATTTAAATCCTTTGCCTATTTTATGCTTTATAAAACTAATATATTTATTTTTTCTGAATTTTTTATTGTAGTAAAATACACATAAAATTTTCTACCTTGACCATTTTTAAAATTTTTCATTTATATGTCTTTGAACTTGGTCTTGGTTGCGTAGGACTTTTCTCTAGAGGCGGAGGCGGTGGGGGTGGGGGGGGAGCACGCTACTCTCTAGTTGCAGTTCATGGGCTTTTCGTTTCACGGGCTTTTCATTACTGTGGCTTCTCTTACTCCGGAGCGTGGGCTAGAGCGCCCTCTGGCTTCAGTAGTTTGCAGTACCTGAGCTTCATTCAGTTCCTTCAGCTCCCAGGCTTTAGAGCACAGACTCAGTAGTTGTGGCGGCCGGGTTTGGTTGCTCCGTGGCAAGTGGGATCTTCCCTGATCAGGGATCAAACCCGTTTCTCCTGCATTGGCAGGCGGAGTCTTTACCACTGAGCCACCAAGGAAACTGCTTTACCATTTTTAAGCGTACACTTCCATGATATTAAAGTAAATACATTCTTATTGTGCAACTATCATCACCAACCACCTCCAGAATTCTTTTCCTCTTGCAAAACTGGAACTCTGAACCCATTACATAGGAATATCCCGTTCCCCTATTCTCCTAGTCCCTGATAACCGCTATTCTTTCAGAGGGGTCTTGAGGGGAGAATACAAATTTTAAAACAAGCATAAAACGTATATTTATATATTTCATTTTATCTACAACTCCAAATACTAAACACTTGTGGTTTTCTCTCCTCAGAAGGGAGATTGCAAGACGCTTGGGTGTGACTGACACCAGAGTGCAGGTCAGTAAGCCTGAAAAAAACTTGGCAGGGCAGCCATTCTAAAACTGACTTGGGGACTTCAACACCTTGTCCTGGATACTTTCAACACTCTCATGTTGTCTTTTTTATGTTGGCAAATAAGTTGATTTTAGTAGTCTTTGTGGGTAGCAAATGCCAGCTTATACATATTTCCTGTTACCAGAGGGAACATGATTTCCTAAAGGAAAAGAAAACACAAAATGCTTTCCCTAATCTGTGTATAAAATTTAAATATATATATATATATATATATATGTTTACAAACATAGATATGTATATCTATATACATGTATATGTGTATATTCAGTGAGGTTCAACTCCTTCTAACAGTGGTATCCTCTAGGGAGCATTTCTGTGTGGAGTCACGTTGGGGCTCAGCCTGACTATGGAAGTATTCAAATTAATATACAGAGGAGCATGTTATAAGAAAATTCAACTGTACTAAATTATTTAAAAGCAGGCATAAACTCTTTGCTAAATGAGTGAATTGATAAATATCAAGATGAGGGTGTAATTTATCCACAGAACACACTCTGTGTAGTGACTAATGAATGTTTAGTTAAGCTGAGACTGATAGGGGAAGATAGTTTAAAAGTCTAATTGCCTGGCCTTCCTTCTTTTGTTTTTAAGTGTTTGGGATGGCAGTATAGAGAGTGGCGGCCCTAAATTTTAATTTTATAGAGTACTTGGATGTATCAATCTGAAAACATTGCCAGAATAGTCACATTATGATGAGAATGAGGGGAAAGTTTGCAAACTTTGGAAATTTGTCTAAAGAATAAAACAGCAAAAAGAAAATATTGAATTAATATTAATTGACTCAAGAAGTATGAAAAGTTTAGAGAAGAATTATATAGAGAAGTACAGATATTCAACATTTCAACAGTACACAAATTCAACATTATGCATCTACTAAATGTATAATTGAGTATTCTCTTGAGGAATTTCTAACATCTAAGAATGTTTTTCCCATTTTGGTGGGACTATTTTTTTAATTAATTTATTTTAATTGGAGGCTAATTACTTTATAATATTGTGGTGGTTTCTGCCACACATTGACATGAATCAGCCATGGGTGCACATGTGTCCCACCATCCTGAACACCCTCCCCACCCTGTCCCTCTGGATTATCCCAGAGCACCTGCTTTGAGTGTCCTGCTTCATGCATCAAACTTGCACTGGTCATCTATTTTGCATATGGTAATACACGTTTCAGTGCTATTCTCTCATATCATCCTACACTCGCCTTCTCCTTGGTGGGACTATTTTGAAGAGGTGAGTTTTATGGAATTTGTTTGGTGAGGGGTGGGTGGCCCTCATGTCAGGGTAGATTCCTAGCTATGTTAATTTCAAATACTTTTCATTCAGGCAGTGATGACTAATTTGTAACTCTTGAGATCAAAAGGTGACCAAAAAACACCATAATTTTTATCAAAGCTTTATTTGCCCAAAAAGAAAAGAAAATCAGGACAAGAGTTGATTAGCTTTGACACAGAGCACATGCGCGAGCCAGGGACCAGCGCTACAGAGTCCGTGGTGGGGTTTCTGCAAAGCAGCCCAACTGTCAGCCTCTTGAGGACCAGCATCCTAACGCCCCAGCCTGGGCCCACAGGCCTGGCTCAAGTAGGAAAGATTAGAAGGAGGTTAGGAAGACTTTCTCAAGCTGCCCAGGCATTTGCAGAAGAAAAGAAAAACTTGAAGTTTAGTGACTTGCTTTCTCCCTCCCCAGGTTTACATGGTCCTCTTTTGGTGGTATTCTGAAGAGGATATGAGCCACAGGAAACAAATCAGGGGGAAAACTTAGTATTCTCATCTATTTCCAAGCCATACAGCATGAATTTTCACTAATACACGATTTTCCACCTTTCACTTGCAAATAGAGCTATTTTGTGAAATCAGTATTGGAAATACAGACCTAATGTGAGCCTAGGGCATTGGGCTTTGATTCTGTTTACAGAGATTTGACCACTGGTGGTACATTTAGAGCCCGCCCCCCCCCTTACTAAAATAAGCCCTGTAAAACCAGCCTGGTTTAGACTGCAAAGAGACCGCAAATCCTGAGGGAAGAATGAAAATGAGATCTCAGGTAGGGAAAGAGGGCCCTTTGGGTCACTTAAACTTTACAGTTTGGGAACTTCCAAAAGGATTGAAATACAGTGTCAACCCCCATTAACTAGGACATTGAGAGACTGTGAAGTCTGACAGTTCTGTTTGTTTGTTTGCAAAAATAGTGGACAGACTTAATTTTCAACCCTGCCCTCCAACTATAGTTCTCCTCCCCAAAGCAACCATTCTTTGCTTCATATAAATCTTATTTTTTAGTTTTTATTGGAGTATAGTTGATTTACATTATTGTATTAGTTTCAGGTGTACAGCAAAGTGGTTTTGTATAAATCTTAACAGAAGTATTCAATGCATATAAAGGAAATTATGTGCATATTGTTTGAAAATATAAATGATAGTATCCTATACACACACTATTCTTCACCTTAATAATATAGCTTGCTTAGAAAGCATTCCATGTTGATAAAAAAATCTATATTAATATATAATGGGCAGATATTTAGGGAGGAACCATTTAGTGATCCCTTGCTCTCATTGTTGTCCACTGTCTTCCAAAAATGCCTGTTCCACCTTCTTGCCTTAAGAATAAGGGATGAGATTGAGACCTCCTGGTTGAGTTGCAGCACCTAGGATAACCTGCCATGCTGGACACCAGCGGCTCCTGTCCAGGATCCTGGAACTCTAGCCAGAGCAGAGTAAGCTGCCTTAGTCCTGAGCCCAGGAAGGTTTGTAGGGTGGGGTAGGTTGGAACATGCAGAATTCACAATGGTGACCATGGTATGCCTCTTTGCCCTAAACTCTTGGGTGGCCTAAGGTTTTCAAGAGTCTTTCTTAACTTGGGTTGAGTTGATCTCAACACTACAGGCTAAAATATCAAGGCAGTGTCCAGAGCTTCAGCAACTCTCATTTCCCGGTGAGACAAATCACAACCCACCCTGGGCTTCTTTGCCAGACCACCTTTCTAACTCTCAACACCTTTCAGAGGACTAATGTCCCCTTAGACATCCTTCTGTTTAAAAATCCAACAAATTCCTTCCTATTAATTATTTACTTCATAACAAAGATAGGCTTTTCAAATAGGAAGCCATTCCCCTCAATATGGCTTTAAATAGGATCCACTACTTACCATGCTTAAATCCACCCCCAACAAAATGACCCTCTCCCTAGTGAGGACAGGGCAGAAGGTAGCCAGATGGCTGATGATCAGCCATCAGAATAGAGACCATTCTTTATCCGGTTACTGGGCATTTTATCAATAGCAAGGACCTGGCACTATGATTCACAAATTAAACCTGCATCCAATATTTGGGAAAAAAATTAGAATATGAAAATTTCATAGAGAGAGATAAAAATAATAAGCTTATGCCAGAACTGGGCCCATAGCAGAGCTCATTAAGAGTGAGCTGAAGGGAGGGGGGAGTGTGGTGGTTTAATTTTCCTGAGGTATTTTAGCAAGAAGGAAATAGCGTCTCCTGATGCCTTTGGAAATCTCAATGTCATATAAAGTTATAAGCTGTGTTTTTTGTATGACATTAACTGTTCAATACCTTAAACCAGTCTTTTCTCCCCTCTGATTGTAGGTTTGGTTTAAGAATAGGAGAGCCAAGAGTCGGAGAAATGAAAGAGCAGCCATGGCTCAAGCTTCATCACCTTCTCCCACGAGGCACCTTTACCTCGTCCTGGTGGAGGAGCCCTAAGATCCCATCCTGGTTATGGAATCATGCTGGAGATGGGTTCTTCTGGTGCCACTGACACCTGGGCTGCCCATGTTGCCCATGCCACCCATACCTCCTCTGTACTTGTATTAACAATAAAGAGACAAATTCTCAATATATTTGACTCTGTGTATCAAATGGAGCCCAGGGGGTTATGTATGAAAATTGTTAAGGAAATGCCATTTGAACAGAATGACAAGGCAGCCTCCTTCCATGAGATGACATCCTAGAATCACTACTAATAGGTCCTGCGTATGTTGCAGAAGTTTCCCAAGCAGCCATGGTGAGTTTGCACTGACCCATATATACTCCTCCATCTCTCTCATAACCCCCATCCTTATCCCCACTCTGCCCCTTTGGGACCACATACATATGCACAATGGGGTGGGGTGAGTCCCTCGTGTGAGAACAGGGTGTTTCCAGACAGGGATGAGCTCCGTTCATGCTGACAAGTTCAAGCTGAACACTGGAATCCTAAGGCCATCTTCCCTTAGGAGGCTACTCGCAAGGATTCAAAGGAAGGTGATAGCTGAGCATTCATCCCACATGCTCCAAATTCTGTTCACTGTCCTCTCTGGGGAGAAGATGGGGGAATAGGAGTCCTTCTGGCACACAGGTTCTGCTGCTTCAAAAGAAACATAAGAGACTCCATCAGGCCAGAGAAAGGCACTTCTCCCTTGTTTCCCCTCCCCCACCAGCCTGGGAAAGCATATTCTTTGCTCTTCCCTAGCTCAGAAGCTGACTATCACAACTTCAAATGTATTTTGTCACCTTCAGCATCCTTGATAGAATCCTAATCTCTGCCCTTAAACACTAAAAGGGAACCTCTTGGTTTAACGGTGCTCCAAGCAAGAATGAGGAGATATTTTCCCAAGCAGTGCTTCAGAATAATCACTCTTTGCAAAGAAGCAGTCATGCCTTTGCTTTATTCCTATTGTTTCCTTTGTGTGAAATGACCAGGGTAAGAAAAAAAAGTAAATTTAGGAGAGTGAAAACCAGGCCTACTTTTAAAAAAGCATTATTTTCCTCTCAGCTGAACCTTTCTTGTTGAGTAATCTTTAGTAATGTGAGGGTCCTTAAATGAAGTTTGATATTAAAAACGATTAAAGATTGCAGTGACTACAGATAAGGTGCCATGGTTACATCAGAATTTCCTCTCATGGAAGTTAATCAAAGACCAGTTTCACATCACTTCTGTGCTCACACATGAAGGACACTGTTTTATCAGGAAAGCATACACTCTGCCACAGTGTCCATTAATTTTGGGGGCTTCCCAGGTGACTCAGTGGTAAAAAATCCATCTGCCAATGCAGGAGATACAAAAGAAGTGGGTTCCATCTCTGGGTCAGGAAGATCCCATGGAGGAGGAAATGTCAGCCCACTCCAGTATTCTTGCCTGGGGAATCCCGTGGGCAGAGGAGCCTGGCAGGCTACAGTTCATGACTGAGCTGTAAGGACATGAGCTGTACAGGACATGACTGAGCAACTAAACAAGCACTAATTTTTATTCCTTCCTACCACTTTTCTCACTTGTGACTGTCAAATCTTCCACAGAGAGAAGGATGTTACTGCTACCCAGAGACGCCAGGCCTTGTTGGGAGTGGGAGAAATTTGAGAATGTTCCCATGTATGCCCACTGTCATTCTCACCAAATGATTTTGAAATCAAAAATTCTTATTTCCTAGTATTGATCACTATCCTTTTTTACTTTTAATATTTATATTTATTTATTTGGCTGCACCAGGTCTTAGTTGCAGTATGCTGGATCTTGGTTCCCTGACCAGGAATCGAACCTCAGCTTCCTGAACTGGGAGTGCGGAATCTTAGTCACTAGACCGCCAGGGAAATCCCACCACAGTCCTTTTTTAAACTTTAGATTTCTCAGTATGTTAAGGACCCTCAAACTACAGGGCCTGTATAAGAAAGCTTCAGGACACTGTCAGACCCACTCCTAAACCCTTCTCTGCTCTGGCTACAGTGGAAAGGACCACATTCAGCCTTTCCAACCTGAGACTGAAAGCCAGAGAATGCTCAGCACAAATCCTCCAGTCAATCCTCACAGCAAGTCTGATACACACTAACAAAGGGCATTTTTTTAATGCTCAGGCTGCCTGAGAGAAACAAACAAAAAAAAGGGAATATCTATCCTGTAAGTGCTGGTATTGTCATCATACACTTTTATTTTATTATTATTTGGGAGGGGGAGCAGTGGAGCACACGGGATCTTAGTTCTGTTACCAGGGATCGAATCCATGCCCCTTCTAGTGGAAGTGTGGAGTCTTAACTAATGAACCACCAGCGAAGTCTCCATTCTTACAACATGTCTCAAATTTTTTCAGATGCCAGATGAATTAAGGCAGAGAGGTGGCATGAGGCACAAGAAATCAACAAAACAGGGATTTCCCTGGTGGTCCACTGCCTAAGATTCTGAGCTCCTGGTGCAGGAGGCCCCTGGTTTGATCCTGGTCAAGGAACTAGATCCCACATGCCCGAACTAAGAGTTCGCATCCCACCACTAAAGATTCCACGTGTCAAAACTAAGACCTGGTACAGCCAAATAAATAAATATATCTTTAAAAAGAAAAGAAATATGCAAAACATTGCTGTAGCTAATAGTTTACACTTAGTCTAGGTTTGCCAAGAGATAGGTCTTCTAAAATTAATCCCCCAATTTAATTAGTGCCCCAAAGAGAATTTCTCTCAAGGTACATTTCAAATATCCAAAGACATAGATCACTCAAAAAGGTCAGTTTTCATTCCAATCCCAAAGAAAGGCAATGCCAAAGAATGCTCAAACTACCACACAATTGCACTCATCTCACATGCTAGCAAAGTTATGCTCAAAATTCTCAAAGCCAGGCTTCAACAGTACATGAACTGTGAACTTCCAGATGTTCAAGCTGGTATTAGAAAAGGCAGAGGAACCAGAGATCAAATTGCCAACATCCGCTGGATCATCAAACAACCAAGAGAGTTCCAGAAAAACATCTATTTCTGCCTTATTGACTATGCCAAAGCCTTTGACTGTGTGGATCACAATAAACTGTGGGAAATTCTGAAGGAGATAGGAATACCAGACCACCTGACCTGCCTCTTGAGAAACCTGTATGCAGGTCAGGAAGCAACAGTTAGAACTGGACATGGAACAACAGACTGGTTCCAAATAGGAAAAGGAGTACGTCAAGGCTGTATATTGGCACCCTGCTTATTTAACTTATATGCAGAGTACATCATGAGAAATGCTGGGCTGGAGGAAGCACAAGCAGGAATCAAGATTGCAGGGAGAAATATCAATAACCTAAGATTTACAGAGGACACCACCCTTATGGCAGAAAGTGAAGAAGAACTAAAAAGCCTCTTGATGAAAGTGAAAGAGGAGAGTGAAAAAGTTGGCTTAAAGCTTAACATTCAGAAAACTAACATCATGGCATCTGGTCCCATCACTTCATGGCAAATAGATGGAGAAACAGCAGAAACAGTGACTGAGTTTATTTTGGGGGACTCCAAAATCACTGCAGATGGTGATTGCAGCCATGAAATTAAAAGACGCTAACTTCTTGGAAAGAAACTTATGACCAACCTAGACAGCATATTAAAAAGCAGAAACATTATTTTATCAACAAAAGTCCATCTAGTCAAGGCTATGGTTTTTCCAGTGGTCATGTATGGATGTGAGAGTTGGAACGTAAAGAAAGCTGAGCACCGAATAATTGGTGCCTTTGAACTGTTGTGTTGGAGAAGACTCTTGAGAGTCCCTTGGACTGCAAGGACATCCAACCAGTCCATCCTAAAGGAGATCAGTATGAGCCATCAAGGAAGCCCAGAAAGATGGTACTGTCAACTAAAAAAATGCACAACCTAAAAGTTGAGAATTATGTTTTATTTGGTGGAGAAAACTCAGGACTTTGGGCCAGAAAGTCTCTCAGATAGCTCTGAGGGATGGCTCCAAACAGGTAAAGGAGGAGCCAAGCTACACAGAAAAACCAGGTAGTTGGAATATCAAAAGATTACTGTTAATTCAAGAAAAACAAATATTTAACACTTTTCCTGTGTATGGGAAGATGAAAGAGTCTGGGCTTATGGAAATCATTCCTTTGAAAGGCACCTCAGCTATCTGGGCTGGTGTCCAGCTTTTCTAGGTCCTGAATCCCCTCAGGGTGCACCATCATGGGAGGGCCGCTTGATGACTGCAACATCCTTCGTTTACTGATATGGCAGGCGACATTTCTCATTCACATTATGAACTACCTGGGGGCTTCCCAGGTGGCTCAGTGGTAAAGCATCCACCTACCAATGCAGGAGACATGGTTCAATTCCTGGGTCAGGATGATTCCCGGGAAGAGGGCACAACAACCCACTCCAGTATTCTTGCCCGGAGATTCCCATGGACAAAGAAGCCTGGCAGGCTACAGTCCATAGAGTCACACAGAGTTGGACACAACTAAAGTGACTTGGCATGGAAACAACATGAACTGTTTGAGGGGAAAACCTCTTTTTAAAAACAAGATTAATGTAACCTGGATCTTGATTCAAACAAATATAATGAGAACCTTGGAGGTGTAACTCAGAAGTGCCTGACAATCAAAATCCCAAGATCTTATTTTTTTAATTGTATTTATTTGAATGCACCTGGTCTTAGTTACAGCATGTGGGATCTAATTCCCTGACCAGGGATCAAATCCAGGTCCCCTGCCTTGGGAGTGCAGAGTCTCAGCCGCTAGACCACTGGGGCAGTCCCCCAATCTCCTATTCTAACTGCAAGCACTCAGAAACAAAGGGCAGAGGGAAAGGAAGGAATCAGAAACAATCTTATCAGGCAATACAAGAGTATGGTCTGTCCAAACAGATGTAAAAAGTGACTTTTTAAATTAAGAGAAGAGTTCCTATAAATATATACAAAATAGGGCAATGAAGTTTGTTTTGAGTTGTCTTCAAAAAAACAAAACTACATTTGCCTGAATTCTGATTATGGGGCATTGTGCTTACTACAGGGCACACACAGAGCACACATACTGAACACCATGCTGTCATCTGGTGCTGATGTAGCTCTCCTAGGAAATTTCAGACCCTGAAAGTGAAATAATTAAGCTAAAATAGAACCCTTCCCTTCCTGATTGGTAAGTTTAGCTTGGTCCACACCATTAACTGGGGGTCTCAAAACCTTGAGTGGGACTTCCTTCATGGCTCAAGGGTAAAGAATCTGCCTGCCAATGCAGGGGATACAGGTTAGATCCCCGGTCCAGGAAGATCCCACATGCCTCAGGGCAACTAAGCCTGTGTGCCACAACTACTGTGCTTGAACACTCTAGAGTCTGTGCTCCATAAGGGAAGCCACAGCAATGAGAAGCTTATGCACCACAACTAGAGAGTAGCCCTCGACTGCCACAACTAGGGAAAGCTTGAGTGCAGCAACGAAAACCCAGCACAGCCATAAATAAAGGAAAACCTCAGGAGTCAGTTGCTATGACAACATAACCCTCATCACATAGCCCTCATCCTAAGAATGCTGCTTGAGGTGGGAGGGAGGTTCAAGAGGAAGGGGACATGTGTATACCTATGTCTGATTCATGTTGATGTATAGCAGAAACCAACACAATATTGTAAATCTATGATCCTCCAATTAAAAATAAATACATAACATTTGAATAATAAAAATATGAAAAATGACATTACTTTTATTTGGGGATTCATTTGAGACTTTCCTTACCCTCCCTCCCATTAAACAAGTACAGTAGGGCATCTCAAGGAAAGCACCTTTTTGTCTTCTGGGTTGCGGGGGGGTGGGTGGAGTAGGGTGGGAGGGAACACTCAGGTTAAAGAAAGAAATCACAGTAGTCTCTCTGCACCACAGGGGACCTATGTGGGCATCCAGTCCATTCCCTTCATAGTACAGATGAGGGAATGCAAGCCCAGAGCAGTGGGGTGGCCTGCGAGAGAGGGCATGTGGAGTTCGTCTCAGAGAAGGCGTCTCTGGGTGACAGTACTGTTCCCGGGGCCCAGATTCATACAGCTCTGGGCAGTGCTGAGGCAGGTTCAGCTCTTCAGCACTTAGCACCTCCACCCTGCACAGAAAGAGCTGTTGACTTCAAGTTCCTCACTCAGCCTCAGCACTAAGGCCGCTACCCTCCACCCTTAAGGCATGCAGTCTCCTAGGGTTCACTCCTGCACAGCAAAAGTCAGAGGATTGAGAGAGGGATGCTACGCCTACCGGATCACAGAAGCTGTGATTCCATGACAACAGCCATTTCCTCCAATCTCCTGGCAAAGCCAAGCCTGCCCCCTGGCAGCACAACTCATGAACAACAGCCTGCTGCGCACACGTGTTGAATAAGCTTCTTAAGGAAAGATGACTAATAGCTTAGAAAACTTCATTATGCCAGTAGGAATACAAAATAGTTTTATAACCCAGTCTTTCGTGTTTCACAAACAAGGGGATACAAGTTTTTTAAAAGGTGGTATTCAGGCATGGGTAGCACACCGCTACACTAAGCCCCCTCCAAACCTCAGCCCCCAGACAAAACTAGGGCCTGTATGAGCACTGCAGAGTTGGAACTCGATTTTCTATTTCAGGCTTAAGAATCTTGGTTTAGGAACGCCCCCTGGTGGTCCAGTGGCTAAGACTCCATGCTCCCAATGCAGGGGGCCCAGGTCCGACCTCTGGTCAGGGAGCTAGATCCCACATGCCACAACTAAGATCTGACGCCACCAAATTGAAAAAAAAAGAATCTTGGTTTAGGCGTTGGGGGGTGGGGAACGTAGGTAAGATAGCGACCAAGGAAGAGTCTCTGTCCCATTCCCCTTGAACATGGTGGTAAAAGGAGTGAAGCAAAGGATACTTTGAAATTAGAAGTGGAAAAAGAAGTTGTAGTAACTAGAGGGAGAAAGAAATCCATGTCAGTGGCTGGGCACAGAGTTGTTGCTGGGATGTAGGGAGCTGAGTGGTCAGCTGGGCTGGGAGGTAGCCAGTGGGACACAGTAGATGACTCTGACCAGCTGAGCTTTATAAGACAAAAGATACAGAGAAAGGAAAAACACAACTCAGGTTCGTGTGCAAATGAGTCCCTAACATTTTCCACAGCTCCCATCACAAGATCAAGCAGCAGAGTTGTCTTTTGCTCCCTGGTTTACCCTCCTTTTAACTCAAAAAAATTCACATGAAGCAATTTCACAGGATTGAAATACTCATAAGAAAGGGGGGAAAGTTAAGACAGGAAAAGATGTGATAGCTTCTGGCCCAGTCTTCAGTCTTAGCACACTTCAAAACAGCCAGGTTCCATTTTGTCATTCTAACTAGAAGGATGTCTCAGGAGTTCCATGGACCCACTCATTCACACCCAAACCTCAACTCCAATCAGAACGCAGAAAGAAATACTGAAAGGTGCCAAGTTAGTTCTCTGTTAAAGATATTCTGTTAAATTAAGGATTCACTTTAATATAGTCTCATGCAATTTTTCTGGATAAAATTAAACAGATCAAATGATTGGCTATTGATGAGGGATTTTTTGTTTTCTTTTACAATAGCTGCACTGTTTAAGTGATTTCCCTTTTCTCTGCATTGTATACTTTTTTTGATTCATTCATGCGTTAGTTTATCAGAATTTAAGGCCACATATAACATATGTGTGCGTGTTAAGTTGCTTTGGTTGTGTCCAACTCTTTGCTATCCATGGACAAGAGCCCACCAGGCTCCTCTGTCCATGAGATTTCCCAGGCAAGAATACTGGAGTGGACTGTCATGCCCTCCTCCAGGGGATCTTTCCAACTCAGGAATCAAATCCACATCTTGTACGTCTCCTGCATTGGTAGGCGTGTTTTTTACCACTGCAGATAAGATGCATATAATACAGCAAGAAAAAAGTTAACTATGGATTAAGCTGTCCTTTTTAAAAGAGAAAGTGATTTCCTTTTTCCTGGGTGAATGATAAGCAACCTATGAACAATATCAGAATCTGGAAGTCTCACACTTTTATTTATTTTTAATTTAAAAAGAATTTATTTTTGGCCATGCCATGTAGCATGCAGGATCTTAGTTCCCCGACCAGAGATGGAACCTGAGCCCCCGGCATTGGAACTGTGAAGTTTTAAACACTGGACCACCAGGGGAGTCCGTGGAAGTCTCATACTTTTAAAAGCAAGATAAAAACAAAGCATGAATATAGTCAGCATTTCTGCTGATTTGAACCCAGAGTTCTCAAGGTGCACATCTTTAGTTTATTTTAATACATCAGTATGGTTTGCTTGGCTATATACTATATGTTTTAAATATATATTGTTAGGTAGTTAAAATAGAAAATGGGAGTCCAGAATGGTGGTGGCTAAAACACAAAGAAGGGAAAAGCCCGCAAAAAATAGAACAAGAGAAGGTCTGAGGACCAGAGTGAGGACCTCAGGTAGAACAAACAACAATCCTGGCTAGCCCAATTTACATAGGGCAGGCCCAGGGGGAGGAAAAAAACATAGAGGAGGAGCCAAAGGGCCTGGGGGTCTCTTTCCCGTGCACTGGGGCACTCTTCTCTTTGCATCTTTGGGTCGACATGCCTTCATGCCTCGAAGATAGATTTTCCTGCCATTTTCTAAATAAAATAGAGCTATAACTCGGAGCTGTAACACTGATTTGTCTAAGAGCTATAACACGGTCTGTCCAAGATCCGAGAGCCATGACACACCAAGGGCTTTAATGTCCGTCACTCCAAATCTTTGTTGTGATGAGACAGAACCTAGGGGTATACACTCACCTGACAATATGAAGGTACTTTGTGGAGTGTTTAATGCCATTTCACAGGCCTGCATTCAGAAGTCTGGTCATTTCATAGTTAAAGCAAAATAAAAAACAAAACAAGGCTTGAATGCACGAAATACCAGAGTTCCATATTAAAAATATACGTTTGCCTTTAAAGAAATAGTAGATGAGTGGTACATTTATCTTTGAATATCAGTTGTTGGAAAATAGGTATATACCTATAATATAGTATATATATATAAATATACTATACCTATATATACCTATGGAAACAGTGACAGACTTTATTTTCCTGGGCTCCAAAATCACTGCAAATGGTGACTGCAGCCATGAAATTAAAAGACGCTTGCTCCTTGGAAGAAAAGCTATCACCAACCTAGATAGCATATTAAAAAGCAGAGACATTACTATACCAATAAAGGTCTGTCTAGTCAAAGTTATGGTTTTTCCAATAGTCATGCATGGATGTGAGAGTTGGAACATAAAGAAAGCTGAGCACCAAAGAATTGGTGCCTTTGAACTGTGGTGTTGGAGAAGACTCTTGAGAGTCCCTTGGACTGCAAGGAGATCCAACCAGTCCATCCTAAAGGAGATCAGTCCTGAATATTCATTGGAAGGACTGATGTTGAAGCTGAAACTCCAATACTTTGGCCATCTCATGTGAAGAGCTGACTCATTTGAAAAGACCCTGATGCTGGGAAAGATTGAGGGCAGGAAGAGAAGGGGATGACAGAGGATGAGATGGTTGGATGGCATCACCAACTCAGTGGACATGAACTTGAGTAAACTCTGGACGTTGGTGATGGACAGGGAGGCCTGGCATTCTGCAGCCCATGGGGTCACAAAGAGTCGGACATGACTGAGCAACTGAACTGACTGAACTGTGGCATATTACCATGGGAGACAGTGTCCAGTTTGGGTCATTGCAAAGCTTTTTTTATCTGACTTCCTGTGCCAGGTGTGAGATGGTGGGCTGGTTACCCTTTCTGAGTCACAACCATCTGATCTATGAAATGGGAGAAAAATTAGTTCTCTAGCACAAAAATGTGATAAGGAAGGTGAGCATAAAAGTGTTGGCTATTGTTATTATTATTGCCACTGGAAAAATACAAATTTCCCCACAGCCTCACAAACATTATGTTTTATCATTTTAAATTTGTCTTTGTTTGTTAAATAGGTCTAAAATGGTATTTGTTGTATCTGTACTTCCTTGTTACATGATGAAGTTTATATTTTCTTTTTATCATTATTTTCTTTATTTTGCTGAACCAGGTCTTATTGTGGCATGTGGAATCTATTTCCCCAACCAGGGATTGAACCTGGGCCCTCTACATTGAGAGCACAAAGTCTTGGCCACTGGACCAATGGCGAAGTCCCTATATGTTTTTCAATATATGTTATCTTCGGTGTGCTTTTTGTCTTGAGATGCCTGTTCTCTTCCTCATTAAGCATTCAGATATTTGGTGTCATTCACTCAGAATGTACTCATTTTAAATATATTTCTAAAATAAGTAATGCTTATCTATCATTCACTGCATTTATTTCCCCTATTCTGTTGTTTTCCTCTTTTTCCCAGTGTTGTGGTCCATGTTTTTGTTTCTGATTTTGTTATTACTTCAGGACTTTAAAATTTTCCTCACTCATAGATGGCATTACATTTTATTAAATAAGTGTGGTGTGAAAATCTGTTTATTTCATACTTCAATTTTATCTGATTTTAACCACTTAACCTTCCTGAGATGTATGGTGCTTCATAGTTGGAAAAACTAGAAAGATGAGGATAGGAAAAAACACCTCTCATGTACCATTGCTGTGACCAGTAGGAGAGGCAGTGTGTGTAGTGTACCACAAGGTGTCTGCAGGTACAGAGCAGGCTGAGTACAGCAGTGGGAAAACAGTTATTTCGAGTTGCTGCCTAAGCACTGGACAGTAAGACCATCCTGGACACTTAGATGAGGACCTGAGCTTAGAATTCCCACCACAAGTTCCTGCTTTACTGTTCCCAGGGCATCTTTTTAAATAACTGCTTAGAGATTTCCCTGGTGGTCCAGTCTCTAAGACTCTGCACTCTTAATGCAACGGGCTCGGGTTTGATTCCTAGTCAGAGAACTAGATCCCACATGCTGCAACTAAGACCCAGTGCAGCCAAATAAATAAAAAAATAAAATGGTAAACAAAACAAAGCAAACCACTTTCTTCTTAAAAGATTAAAAGAACTACTTAGATTTCAACCCCCTATCTCCCCAGCCAAAATTAGTGACCTCTTGCCCAATCCACCTTCTAAGTCCAGGGTCTTGCCACCCTGTTTTCTACCTCCATGCTTGTGACCTGGGGTAGAGAACTCCCCTCCCCCCAGGTCACTGCTCCTCCTACCTCCCTTTCTGGGGTTTGTAAGTAATAAACCTTGTGACTTTACTTCCTTTGTGTGAGTGTTTGGAAGCTGTACCTTCAATCAAAATGTCCCTTGGATTTTCCCTTTCCCAAAGTGGGAACTCAGATGCTGAGGTAACTACCTGCCAAACCCTAGTAGGAGACTTGAGGCAAGGAAGAGACTTTAATCAGAGAGCCAGCAGACCAAGAAGATGGCAGGCTAGCACCTCAAAATAACCATCTTATTGGGGTCTGGATGCCAGGTTCTGCGATAGATCAGAGATGAGGGGAGGTGAGGAATCAAAGTAAAAAAGCCATGAATCTTGCAAACATCTCCTAGAATGGCAAACCTCAGGCAGGAGCTGTGTTAATTTCTTCCTTCCTAAGGATCACAAGTGGACAGGGTTCTGAACAAAGGCACTTTAGTTTAACAGTCAGGCAGAAGGGCAGGATTCTCTGAGGCAAACCATTCTGTACAATTGTAATAACAAAAGCAATGAGAGGCAAGTCAAAGAAGCAGTTCCAACA
>ML662919.1:90016-145645 GCA_007570785.1 Antilocapra americana
TGCCCATCAACTGACGAATGGATAAGAAAGCTGTGGTACATATACACAATGGAATATTACTCAGCATTAAAAAAAAATTCATTTGAAGCAATTCTACTCAGATGGACGAAACTGGAGCCCATTATCCAGAGTGAAGTAAGCCAGAAGCAAAAACAACAATACAGTATATTAACACATATATATGGAATTTAGAAAGACGGTAACGAGAACCCAACATGCGAGACAGCAAAAGGAACGCAGATGTATACAATAGACTCGTGGACTCTGTGGATGAGGGTAAGGGTGGGGTGATATGGGAGAATGGCATTGAAACATGTTAATTATCATATGTCTAATCAATCGCCAGCCCAGGAGTGATGCTTGGGGCTGGTGCATCGATATTTCCCGGGGGGAGGGAGGAGGGAGGGAAGAGGGAGAGGGGTTCTGGAGGGGGAGCATATGTAAACCCATGGTGATATCATGGCATTGTATGGCAAAAACAATAAAAAATTAAATTAAAAAAATAAAAAATAAAATCTGATTCTATTGCAATTGACAAAGAAACCTGGTCATAACACTTTAATATAACTAGAATTATAATTGACCATATTTTATCAGGATATATCAGATCTATATGAATTTCACATAATTTTAGTATACCTATATTAGTAATATCAACCATACAGTATAACCTGAAAATATTTATCATCCCTTCAACAGTACTTCTCATGTAATTTAACATGTCGAATGAACCCAGGTAGCTTAATAGCTCTTTGGGATGTCTCAGGGGCCCTCTGAAGCAGCCCAAAGTTAGCTAGAAATCAAGTTATATAGGAAGTTTCATCAATAAATGTCAAAAGGGTTTATGACACTCAGTCAGGTAGGATCATATAAGTTACTGTAAAATGAGTTATTTACTTAGCCAAAGTTAACAAAAGATTTCAAAGGTAAATATAGAACAGATCAATTAAAAAGTAAAGAAACTTGAATCTATTATTAAAAGCAGCTCAGCATCTGAAGAAAGTATGTCCTTCAGAGAGAAATACCAAATTCAAGTTTTGCTCCAGCTTACTTTAAACCCATTTAGGTAAAATTAATTAAATTTATTTTAAACTTAGTCCAAACCATGCACAAAACTTTTTTCAGGGTCCACTTTCCACAAACATTTTAATCACTTTCTGTAACAGCCACCTGTAAGTCAGGCCTACATTTTTTTCCTTTATAAAATATAATTTTATTTTTGTACCTTCTTTATTAAAAACATACATCCTACTTTCCTTGTTAGATTAGCAAACAAACATTAATACTAGATATTTAATATTGAATATTTCCCAGATCATGTGAATCTGAAGTTTATTTAGGTTAATTTTTCTTGTATTTGAATTGTTTGATTTGTAAGTGCTTACTTTTCTTTAGGCCAATTAAATTAGAACTTATTTACAACTTCAACAATATTAACAGAAAAAAACAAAAGGCATACACTGAGACACACATAAATCTAGACAGTCCAACAGAGATCTTATAGTTTTCTGTTTGAGATTTAAAATATCTCTTTGACCCCTTTTTTTCTTTGCTTGAAGTTCTAATTTGCCCAAGGCTGAGGTCTCAAGCAAAGTTGGCAAATTTCAAGGACGTGGAAAGTGTTAACGTCAAGCTTTTTGCTAGGCAGACCTTTTAACAAGCTCGTTGTTTTTAACTGCATATGCAAAAAGAATTGGTTTTGCAGTTTCCAGAAAGAAAAATTTCTCTCACTCTGTTCAGTCAGCAATCACGCACTCACAATCATTCAGAGGCTATCACAAAGCCTCTCTTCTCCTGAGTCCCCAGTTCTCCCTATCTAATGCTCCCTTTCTGGGAGCCCAAGGAGGTAATCAGTCTCCTCTTCTACCCCTTGGGGTACGTCGTGACTGGGGGACTGGCCCCGGGGACAGGACCTTATCCTGTGGCTGTTCCTGGTGAGTTGGTCCATCCCTCCAATGAATTGGGTCAGGACTCAGCCGTCCAGAGAGTCAGAACACCGGTCCAAAAGAGAACCCGGAATACCATCAGGTAGTGCACCTTCTTGTTCGTCTCAGGGTTCCTCCGCTCCAGCCCAGCCGAGCCGCCAGTCCGGTGGTTCAAGGGGCAGTGTGGTTGAGCCACGCTGTGGTTGGGCTCTCGCTGCGGCCTCCAGAAATGTTGCAGAAACCAGTACTCAAGAAACCAAGCACCACACTTGGAGAGTTGGAGAATTCAGGTTTATTATGCCAGCAGGCCTAGAGGAGTTAACACTCCAAGCTCTGAGCCCCCAACAAAGGGGTTACAGAGTTTTTATACACAGACAGGCAGGTTTAAGCAAGTTTGTGGGTTTGCAGGGGCTGGGTGATTGCAAAAGAGCAGGATAAGGGTGAGTGAAATAAGCTCCAGTTCCTAGTATTGTGATTCCCATGTTCTGAGACATATGTGATCCAGAGTTTGCAAGGACCAAGCTGAGTTACAGAGGCAGAAGGAGCAGGAGGTTATGTAAAATTTTAACTTTTCCTCTTCAGGGGTGAGGGGATTTTCTGTCAGAAAGAGACTCAGAATGTTGCCCCCAAATAAGTATCAAAGTGGAAAACAAAAAGATGCACCCTCTCTTCAAGTATAGGACACTGTTGTTCCAAATCCTTGAGAGCCCACTAGTATTTTACTATTCAGTGATAACATCCTCTGTGGCTCCAAGTCAAAGAAGAGCAGTTTCCTTATCTCAAGGTAAGTAGTTTGCTAACCAATCAGGTATTCAAATATATATTCAATCAGGTATACATATATATATATATATGTATACATATATATATTTATACATCCCTCTTGAACCTCCCTCCAATACCTATGGCTGATTCATGTTGAGGTTTGACAGAAAGCAACAAAATTCTGTAAAGCAATTATCCTTCAATTCAGAAATAAATTAATTAAAATGTTTTAAATAGCTAACATTTAAGTTAACACTTGTCAGGTGCCAGGTACTATATTAGCCACTTTACACATATTAACATATTTGATCTTCATAAATGAAGTAGATCGGATTAGTGTCCCCCTTTTTTATTCTCTATTTTACATTGGAGGAAACAAGTACAGAAAGTTTCAGCCACTTGTTCAAGGTCAGGGGTAAGAAACACAGACAATCTGACTGCCCGTTAACACTTGTCTGCCTGTATTGTTGCCATCTCATCAGGTTGTCTTGACTCTTCACATGAAGAATCTAGCACCAAACTTGAAATTGGAGAGAGCTACTTCAGTTATCTAAGATTGATCCCTCCAGGATGAAACAAAAATGCTGCTTGAAAGTCCTTTCTCTTAGAATGTGAACTATTCTCCTGGTCAAATACAGCACAGTATCGATAAAGGAACTTTCTGGATGAGGTCACCATAGCTGAGACATACTTCTCTTCCTATGCCAACAAGTGATAGCTTTCTGGACTGCCATGTGGTAAATGGAATAGCTCACCAGAGATGTCCATGCCCTTATACCTGTACCCTGCCAATATGTTACCTTACATGTCATCTGCAAGAGGGACTTTGAAGGTATAATTAAGATTATGCACCTTAACATAAGGTGATTATCCTGGATTAGGCTGGATGGGGCTAATCTAATCACATGAGTTCTTAAAAGTCAAGAACTTTCTTTGGTTGGAGGCAAGAGAGATGTGGTAGAAAAAGTAGTTGGAGAGTTTCAAAATATAAGAGGAACTTGGCCAGCTCTTGTTGAAGGAATGCCACATGAAAAGCATGAGAAGGTAATAATACAGGCTAGGACTTCCCCTACCATTTTAAAATAGTGCTGACATTAGGCATTTTTCACCGCTTTGGAATGGTACTAAAGTTTCTCTGACAATCTTTGTTGTGAGTTTCAGTGAGTGGACTAATACATCTTAGTAAACGAGGGTTTTTAAAAATTTTGTTAATTCTCAAAAGCCACTCACTGAAACTTACAGCAAATAAGACTGTCAGAGAAAACTTTAGTACTATTCCTCAGTAGGTGAAAAACGGCTGATGTCAGCACTATTTTAACACAGTGGTGGCTCAGACAGTAAAGAATCCTCTTGCCAATGCAGGTTCCATCCTGGGGTTGGGAAGATCCCCTGGAGAAGAAAATGGCACCCCACTCCAGTACTCTTGCCTGGAAAATCCCACGGACAGAGGAGCCTGGCAGGCTGCAGTCAGGGTCACAAAGAGTCAGACATAACTGGGCAACTAACAACAGTAACACATTTTATCAGGAGTGTACCCTTAAATTAACAAATGTATTTACAGCTATCAAATGGTTATTCTACTACATTAGTTTTTCATCTTTTGCTGTAAAAAAATGTTTATGTAGCTAAAGTATTCTGTTTTAAAAAATAATTTCTAGATTTCCTACCTTGCTTTAAAAAGTCTCCTCAAATTCTTGATTATGTACAAACTTCCTAAATTTCTTCTGAAATGTACTGCTTTGAAAAAACATTTAAATATATAATTTTCATATAGTGTATTTTCCTGTGTGGACTGTGGTAAACCCAATTTATTATCCTCCAGAAACATGAAAAAAAATTATTACTACTTATTGAAAAATTATCCTTGACTGCCTGATTTGAAATTCCTACTTTATTAAACAAGTACATACATTCTTATGTATATACCTGAATCAAGTCCCAGATTATTCTGTGCCAGTAATATATTTACTAGACTTCCCCAGTAGCTCAGCAGTAAAGAATCTGCCTATAATGCAGGAGACCAGGATTTGATCCCTAGGTTGGGTAGATCCCCTGGAGGAAGAACTGGCAATCCACTCCAGTATTCTTGCTGGGAAAATCTCATGGACAGAGGAGCCTGGGGGGCTACAGTCCTTGGGGTTGCAAAGAGTCAGATGTGACTGAGTGATTGAGCACAAGCAATATATTTACTAACGCCAATATCACTATATTTCCTTTTGATGACAGTAGTTTAAGTTTTATACTAGCAGTAAAAATATAATGGTAGCTAATGTTTTTGCATGTTACTACTCTAGGTGCTTCATACATTAAAATTCTTAAACTTAATTACTCAATAATATAGTAATAGGTACTATCATAACTTTCCCTTTTGTTTTGGGAAACAGCTTTATTGAAATATAATTTCTATACTACTACTTATCAGTTTTTCTTCTGTTTTAATTTATATTCATCTGTTCCTTCCATTTCCTTCATATTCATGTATTTGGTATGTTTTAACCTTACATGGTGTAAAGGTCAATTTTTTGGTTTAAAATAAATTGCAGTCTTTGATAAATCAAAATCACACCACCAGCCTAAAAAGAAAAAAGCATGAGAAGGAATGAGGGCAGTGTCTAGTTGCAAAAACTGACTCCCAGCTGACAGACAAGAAAATGAGGTCCTCGGTCCCACAACTACAAGGAACTGACTCCTGCTAACAATTTGAATTTGACCTTGGGAGCAAATTTAGCTCTGCTGATACCTTGATTTCAGCCTTGTGACACTCTTAACAGAGGATTCAGCTGAGCGACATTTTACCTGTGCTACCAAACTACACAATTGGGAAGAATAAATTTGAATTACTTTAAGTCACTAGTTACTGTTAGTCGCTCAGTCAAGTCTGACTCTTTGTGACCCCATGGACTGTAGCCTGCCAGGTTCCTCTGTCAATGGAATTCTCCAGGCAAGAATACTGGAGTGGGTTGTCATTCCCTTCTCCAGGGGATCCTCCCAACCCAAAGACTGAATCCAAGTCTCCTGCATTGCAAGTGGCTTCTTTACCATCTGAGCTACCAGGGAAGTTCTTCAGTGACTAACTTTGTGTTAATTTGTTTTGCAGAAATGGCAAATGAATATATGGTGTTCAGGAAGATTCCAAGACTATCTCTGTTACTGTGGGAAAGTGCTCAATGATTAATCAAAGATGTGCACCATGGACACCAGGGAGAGGTGGCTTTGGGGCTTCCCTGGTGGTCCAGTGGCTAAGACTCTGCGCTCCCAATGAAGGGGGCCAGGGTTTGATCCCTGGTCGGGGAACTAGATCCCACATGTCACAACTAAGAGTTCACATGCTGCAGCTATTAAGATCTTGGGTTCCACAAGTGAAGATCCCACATGCTGCAGCTAAGATTCAGCATAACCAAAGAAATAAATATTTAATTTATTTAAAAGTTACAATGAAGAGACTTTTTTTCTGGGTCATCAAGTTCACACATTGTAACATCTTATATGCAGAAAATCTCCATATAATCACAGCTGGCACACATTCCCATGGTGGAGCCTAGCTCTCCTATCACAGCTATCAGCACAGCCGGGAGCAAGTCACCACATCCCTCAGGAGATCCAAGGAGAATGGGAGAAGAACATGGTCGTGAGATGCACACAATTCTTCCTGCACTAGTTCTTCTTTAAAAAAAAAAACTATTTAATTTTTGGCAGCACTGGGTCTTTGTTGCTGTGCATGGGCTACTCTTTGTTGCACAGCACAGGCTCTAGGTGTGCTCAGGCTTTGGTAGTTACAGCACCTGGGCTCAGATGCTCCGTGGCATGTGAAATCTTCCCGGACCAGAGATAGAACCTGTGTCCCCTGCATTGGTAGGTGGATTTCCAACCACTAGACTACCAGGGAAGCCCCTGCACTAGTTCTTTAACCTGGGAGGAAACTTAACATATAACAGGGCTTGGTTTGGTAAATCATTTTAAGCACACAAGAAAGTTGAAGGAATACCACAACAATGCCCTGGCACAACTTTCACCTATATTTCAAAAATTTGTATATGTTCTCATGTTTGCTTTCTCTATCTCGTGAATTTTGAAAAAATATAGTTACAGTGATCATGACATGTATGTTCTAAATACTTCCACTATCTCCTTAAAAAAAAATAACCCTCATACTATAACCTAGGTACCACTGGATGTCTGTCACTAATTTGTTAGTCAAAAAATAAAGAGAACTGTGAGTTGAAAAAATATTTGTTATTTCTAGTTATCTCTTTGTTCTGGCTGTCTAGTCACAAGTCATGTCCAACTCTTTGTGACCCCATGAACTACAGCACGCCAGGCTTCCCTGTCCTTCACTATCTCCCAGAGTTTGGTCAAACTCATGTCCATTGAGTCGATGATGCCATCCAACCATCTCATCCTCTGTTACCCCCTTCTCCTCCTGCCCTGAATCTTTCTCAGCATCAGGGTCTTTTCCAATGAGTCAGCTCTTCTCATGAGGTGGCCAAAGTATTGGAGCTTCAGCTTCAGCATGAGTCCTTCCAACGACTATTCAGGGTTGACTTCCTTTAGGATTGACTGGTTTGATCTCCTTGCTGTCCAAGGGACTCCCAAGAGTCTTCTATAGCACTACAGTTCAAAAGCTCCACAGTTATCACTAGTTCACAACTTACAGTACTATTGAAAACCAGTATGTCATTATCCAACTAGAATAACAACTTATAATTGAGAAGGAATTTTCTCAAATTCTCAAAGGTGTTTCCTAGGTCTCACCTTAAACAACTTATTCTACTTCTTTCTAGTTATCCATAGTTAACTATACACCTAGTTACCATTATTTACTTATAGCAATAGTACATTCCTCCAAGAAAAATAAAGATTTTAGGCATGAAAGTTTTCACTTTTGGAGTCTTAAGTAGTTTTTTCATTGTTTATAGTTCTCTCCAGTTAAATATTTACATAGGTACCACTAATTACCTACATTTAAACAATTTCTTCCAGAAGAAATATTACTTTAAGAATGTTTTCAACATCCTGACTTCAAGTAGGTTTCTAGTTATCTCCAGTTATTTCTAGATAGGTAATTACCTAGATACCACAAATTGTCTATAGTCCTAACATTAATTCTATGAGAAATATGATTTGGGGTTCGACAAAAATGGGTTTTTCAGCTTCCTGCCTTCACCTACTTAGTCTAGTTACACGTAGTTATCTCTATGTAAATCTTACCTAGGTGGGTCTATTTAGAGGGCTGCTTCCACATTACACGACCTGAATTGTAACGGATATCCTAGCTAGGCTAAGGAACACCAGGATCATAACCATTAGAGATTTCTCAGGTTATAACTAATCCCAAACCCAAACTGTTCATTGTAGGTGAGGGGAGTAGGGTGGAGAACGAGAGTTCTGGAAGATGGTCCTGGAAGGACAAAGGGAGAGAAGAGGGGAAAGAGGAGGGTCAGAAGGGGAAAGGTGGGCACCAAGGAGAGGACTAGAGGAGGCAAAGAAGAAAAAGAGGAACTTAATCCAGGTCCAGGGGCTTTCCAGGTGGCTCAGCGGTAAGGAATCCGCCTGCCAATGCAGGAGATGCAGGTTCCATCCCTGAGTCGGGAAGATCCCCTGGAGAATGGAATGGCAACCCACGCCAGTACTCTTGCCTGGAGAATCCCATGGACAGAGGAGCCTGGTGGGCTACAGTCCATGGGGTCGCAAAAAGTCGGACATGACTGAGTGACTAAACAACAACAACCCAGTCCACACAGCGCCCAGCATAAGAAACCCGTGCGCTTCTGCAGAGGGCCGGCAGCCTCAGACGCGGCAGCAGAGCATAGCATACAGATGCTGTATCCTCCACAATCGCGTCCAGGGTCAAAGCAAGGGCCACGTGCAGTGTTCTATACTTGCCCTCTGACGTCGGTTAGTACAAATTTGGATTACTTGTTGCATTCTCAAGGAACAGGCTGTATCTCTTGCAGCAGGCATCCGAGCACACAGTGTGCTCTGCAAATACAGCCCCAAGTTCCCGCGCCCCAGTACCCCCCGGGGAACGAGGAGGGCTCTGCTTTTAGCGCCTTATTGCAAAAACCCAGCAAGTAGTCTCCTACCTAATCTTTCCGTCTGAACCACTAACCCATTTCATGGACTTTGAGAGCGAAAGGAACAGAATCACAGTCCCATCCGTTAATTATCGACTTCCCAGAGGGGAGTCGCGCTCAGAGCCCACGCGACAAGGGGGGACGACTGTCGTCTTAGCCGGCTGGGGTTGCTGGAGCCCCACGGTTTCTCCAGTCCCATCTCTGCGTCTCCCGCTCCGGGGGCCGGGGGTTAGGCGGGGGGGGGCGGGGGCGGGGGGACTAATGGCAACAAGCCTGAGCCCATCGAGGGCCAGGCTGAGAGACATTCTCCCAACATTTCTCCCAGGCTCCCGGGACACGTGAGGTCTCATTCCCTCGCCCCTCCCCCGTTCCAAGTCAGCTCGCACAATCGGGAGAAGCCCCTAGTTCAGGACCGACCCAAGGCAGGAGCAGGGAGTATTCAGCTCAGCCACAAGTGGGAGCTCGCGTGCCCCCACCCGCTCGTCCCCTGCCAAGACTCTGCACGAGCATCCCTCTACTCTATGGCCACGCCCTGTCCACGTGCACGCCCCAACGGCCACACCCACCACACAAGCTGTTACTGAGGAGTTCACGTAGCCGACGCCGAATAGCTAGCGCGTGGGCGTGGGCGTCAACGGCCGCAGACAGGCTATAAATTCCAAATGCCGCGTCAGACAAAGACCCGACCTCCGGATCGCCGCCGTTAACTGCGCAGAGTCAACCGAGGCGCACAGCTGCTTGGACAGGGCTAGCGGCGACATGGACCGTGCGGCCGAACACAACCTCGAAGACTCCGGTTACTTCAGCCTGGGAGGCGACGAGCTCCAGGAAGAACCCGGTCAGTGCCCGGAGCGGGCTAAATACTTTGGCCAACTCGAGGGAAACCCGTTTCCCTGGGAGAGGCGAGTGGACGGGACGCGGCTTGCGGCACGGTCGTCGTCGCCTCTCAGGTCGCGGGCTTGCGCCTCCCGCCGCCCCGCGCACTCGGCGCTCCTACCCCCAAACTTCTTGTCTTTTTTTTTTTTTCCAGATACGAAGCCCACCGAGGACTCAGGCATCGCAGCAAGTGCTGCCATCGAGGAGGAGTCAGGATTGGAACCTGAACCGGGAGCGTGGGCAGTAGCAGTAGCAGAACCGGGCCAGATTGGGGCGGGAGCTCCCGACCCCATGTTCGACGAGATCCAGAAGGGCGGCAGCGGCGGCGGCGATGGCGACGAGGAGGAGTTCCAGCAGGAGCTGATGCAGGCGGACGCCGAGCATCCGCAGCCCTCGGACAGGCAGCCACGCCTCCACCGCTGCCCGTTCACCAGGCTGCAAATGAACGAGCTGGAGAACATTTTCCAGAGCAGCCAGTACCCTGATGTGTTCGCTCGGTAAGTGGCTTGCTCTGGAGGCGTCCAGAATTTTCTGGGACGTTAGGGCTCTTTTCCTGACGCCTTTGGCGCTATCCCTTCCCCCAGAGCCCGAACTCGGTGCAGGGCTCGAGGCCCTTGGAAACTGCCCGCCCTTGATCTCCCGGGTTGGGGCGGTGTGGTGAGAGAGTAAGTTAAATCCGGAAACGTAGGTTTCGGTGAATAACGTTTCATTGGATCGGGGTTTAGGTCAGTGGGAGGCGAGTGAGACCCCATTGTGCAAGTGCAGGATTGAATCTTGCCTTTATTTAAAATTTTAGATAATTTGGTCGTGGTGCAATTTTTTTTTGCGTGAATTTAGTCTTTAAATATTTGTCTGGTTGCACCCGGTCTTGGTGGCAGCATGCAAGATCTTTAGTTTCTGCCTGTGGAATCTAGCTCCCTGACCAGGGATTGAACCACGCCCCCTGCCCGGGGAGCGGGAAGTATTAGCCACTGGACCACCGGGGAAGTCTCAGTGCATTTAGTCTTGATTCTTAAATAGTGCATTAAAAACGCGTAATATTGAATACTGAGGTTTTCAGCGCTCCCATAAATTTTGCGCACAAAGGAAAATTCTCCCTAAAGAGAGCATGGAACTGGGTATTACAAAAGTATGTTCCCTGGGCATTTGGGAGAACACAGATTTTAAAACAAGCATAAAATGTACATCGTATATCTAATTTGGTCCACAACTCCAAATACTGAATATTTGCCATTTTCTCCCCTTAGGAAGGAGCTTGCAATTCCAATCGATGGGAGCAAAACCAAAGTGCAGTTCAATAAGCCTGAAGACAACAATCTGTGAGGGCAGCCATTATAAAACCTGCTTCAAGTCTTGGACACTTTCGTCCCAGACATTCTCAAGTTTTTTTTGTTGTTGTTGCCTTTTCCTTGTTTAGCAAATAAGTTTTGAACTTTGGGGGCTTTGGCAAATGGAAATGGGATAAGTAAACACCAGTTTATGGAAATTTCCAATTATCAGAAGTAATCTGATTTCCTAAAAGAGCAAGAAAAGAAAACCACTGCTGTTCCTATTTCCTGTGAAAAATTAAACATCATAGAGTTCAATTTCTTCTAACACTGGTATCCTTTATTGAGCACTTTGTGGAGTCATGTTGGGGCTGGGTCTGATTTGGGAAGTTCACATTAATGCATTGAGGATCTAGGTTATGAGAGAGTTCAACTATTAAATTATTGAAAAGTTCTTAGCTAAATGAGTGAATTTATAAATATTCAGGCATTGCAGTTAGGGAATAATTCACATACATTATATGAGTAAGTGTCTGTTTAGTTAGGCTGAGACTGATATGGGGAAACAGCTTAAAAGTCCAAGTGCAGGGGACTCCTGCCATTGTCTTTAGTTTTCAGTGAAGCAGTGTAGAAAGCGACAGCCCTACATCTTTTTTTAAAAATATTTACTTATTTGGTTGCACCAGGTCTTAGATGTGGGATCTAGTTCCCTAACCAGGGACTGCACCCAGGTCCCATCATTGGGAGTGGGGAGTCCTAGCCACTGGACCACCAGGGAAGTCCTAGCCCTACCACTTGATGTTTGGTATGCTATGATGTGTTGGCCTGAAATCATTGCTAAAATAGTGACATTATGGTTGAGGGTAGGGGCAAGGTGTACAAACTGGAAATTTGTCTAAAAATGGAAACAACAGTTTTGAATAAAGTGGCACTGAGCTAAGAGTGGAGAAGGAAAGGGCAACCCACTCCAGTACTCTCGCCTGAAAAATCCCATGGACGGAGGAGCCTGGTAGGCTATAGCCCATAGGGTGGGAAAGAGAAACACGACTGAGCAACTTCACACTCAGGGGCTAAGAGTGAACAGTTTAAGAGAACTGCATACAGTCAAACCATACACCTGGTGGATGGGGCTCAAATTGAACTTTATGAGTGAATATCCTCTTGAGGACTTTCTAACATCAAAAGATATATTTTTGATGGTAGAATTTTAAAGAGGTGGGTTTTGTGGAATCTGTTTGGTGGGCGGTGGCGGTGGGGTGGGGGGCGAAGCTTTCATTTCAGCCCAGATTCTTTACCTGTGTTCACTTGAAATACTTTTTTGTTTGCTCAGGCAGCAATGACTGATTTGTAGGTCATGAGATTACCGTTTGAGACTGTAGAAAACCATAAGCTGTATTAAGAGAGTATTTATCCAAAAATCCCAGATGAGTATATTAGCTTTGCTTCATGGTGCCTATGTGAGTGCAGTGATGGATACAGGCTGCCGGACTGGTGGTGGTGAGTTGTAGTGAACTTGGACCCAGGTGAACTAAATTTTCCTCACCTCTGTAGGCTGAAATATCAAGGCAGTGTCCAGGGTGTCAGCAATTCTTATGTCCCAGTAAGACAAGCCACAAGCCCCCTGGGCCCTCCATAACCAGGCCTGCCTTGTCTATTTAACTTGAGGGAAACCTGTTTAAAAATCCAACTTGCTCATATTGAATATCTCCTTCAGAGGGAAGGAACTTTTATTTATTTTTTTTCAATTTTTTTCCTTTTAAAAAAAATTATTTTAATTGGAGGCTAATTACAATATTCTATTGGTTTTGCCATACATCGACATGAATCAGTCATGGGCTCACATGTGTTCCCCATCCTGACCCCCCCTCCCACCCCCCTCCCCATCCCATCCCCAAGGGTCCTCCCAGTGCACCAGCCCTGAGCACCCTGTCTCATGCATCAAACCTGGACCAGCCATCACTTCACATATGATAATATACAAGTTTCAATGCTACCCTCTCAAATCATCCCACCCTCGCCTTTTCCCACAGAGTCCAAAAGACTGTTCTATACATCTGTGTCTCTTTTGCTGTCTCGCATACAGGGTCATCATTACCATCTTTCTAAATTAGATATATATGTGTTAGTGTACTATATTGGTGTTTTTCTCTCTGACTTACTTCACTCTGTATAATAGGCTCCAGTTTCATCTACCTCATTAGAACTGATGCAAATGCATTCTTTGTAATGGGTGAGTAATATTCCATTGTGTATATGTACTACAGCTTTCTTATCCATTCGTCTGCTGATGGACATCTAGGTTGCTTCCATGTCCTAGCTATTATAAACAGCGATGCAATGAACATTGGGGTACACGTGTCTCTTTCAATTTTGGTTTCCTTGGTGTGTATGCCCAGCAGTGGGATTGCTAGGTCATATGGCAGTTCTGTTTCCAGTTTTTTTAAGGAATCTCCACACTGTTCTCCATAGTGGCTGTACTAGTTTGCATTCCCACCAACAGTGTAAGAGGGTTCCTTTTTCTCTGCACCCTCTCCAGTATTTGTAGACTTTGATAGCAGCCATTCTGACTGGAGTGAGAAGGTACCTCATTGTGGTTTTGATGCGCATTTCTCTGATAATGAGTGATGTTGAGCCTCTTTTGAAGTGTTTGTTAGCCATTTGTATGTCTTCTTTGGTGAAATGTCTGTTTAGTTCTTTGGCCCATTTTTTGATTGCGTCGTTTATTTTTCTGGAATGGAGCTGCAGGAGCTGCTTGTATATTTTTGAGATTAATTCTTTGTCAGTTGCTTTGTTTGCTGTTATTCTCTCCCATTCTGAAGGCTGTTTTGTCACCTTGCTTATAGTTTCCTTCCTTGTGCAAAAGCTTTTAAGTTTAATTAGGTCCCATTTGTTTATTTTTGCTTTTATTTCCATTACTCTGGGAGGTCGATCATAGAGGATCCTGTGTGACCTCGTTTTGCTTATGTTTTCCTCTAGGAGTTTTATAGTTTTTGGTCTTACGATTAGACCTTTAATCCATTTTGAGTTTATTTTTGTGTATGATGTTAGAAAGTGTTCTAGTTTCGTTCTTTTACAAGTGGAAGGAACTTTTAGTATGCTCAGCTTCCCCCACACCCAGGGTGATGCTATCCCTGGAAGGTAGGGGGTAGAGGCAGTTGGACCACTGAGGATCCACTGTCAAGATATGGACATTTCTCCATCCTGTACCAGACATAGCGTTAACAAAAGGGACTGGGTGTGATCCATCAGCTGGACTAGTATCTAAGAGCTGGAAAAACCACTAATGAGTATTCAGGGTGGGAGGGCAGAGACAAAACAAGAGATCTGGTTATCAGGAAGCTTGACACTTAGCGCTAAGTAAGGGTAAACTGAAGGGAATGGGGCTGTGGTGGAAACTTTCCTAAGATATTTTATCAATAAAGAAACAGCTTCTCCCAGTGGGATTTATAAGAGCCATAGCATAAAGAGTGGCATGTTGGCTGCCTGTCATAGCAGCTCGGGCAGCAGGAAGAGTGGCAGTGGTCAGGCTACTCAGCCTCGAGAAGGCTCTTGGCGCGCCCAGGCTCCTGGTGCACAAGAGGAACGTCAGATCTGCAGAGGGGGTGGCGAAGGAGGAGCCCAAGAGGAGATCTGGTGAGGTTGTCAGCTAAACTGGCTCATGCAAAAGTGGAAACGAACCCTGGCGGCAGGAAAGGATAAATCTTCAGACAAAAAAATGCAAACAAAAGGGAAAGGAGGAGCAAAGGGAAAACAGGCAGAAGTGGCCAACCAAGAGACTAAAGAAGACTTACCTGCAGAAAATGGAGAGACTAAAATCGAGGAGAGCCCAACCTCTGATGAAGCAGAAGAAAAGCCAAGTCTGATTAATACCACACACCCAGTCCGGTCAGTGTTCCCTGTTTCCCTTCTTGTACAATCCAGAGGAATATTTTTATCAACTATTTTGTAAATGCAAGTTTTTTAGTAGCTCTGAAACATTTTTAAAAAGGAGGAAATCCCACCTCATCCCATTTTTTTAAATGTAAATGCTTTTTTTAAGAGGTGGAACAATTTGCTGGTTGGTTATTTTTTGGTACAACCAGAAAATAGTGGGATATTGGAGGCTTTGATTGTCTTGGGTGTCAGCTTAACATTCCATAGATGGGGGTAGCTTTTATATCCTATAATACAAAAGCATACTAAATGGCAATTTGGAGTCAGTTGTGTATTTAATGTCTTGAACACTTTAAATTACTTCTCTTCCCATGTTGTTTTGGTAGAATTATTTCCTACAGCAAACTACCCCTTGATCTTAGGTCTCCTGGTCAGAATTTTGTGCACGCTATAATATATTTGGTCATGGTAGTTCAGTTTTCCTAGTAACTTGGTTAATGTGCTGTGAACGATTGACAGTTTGAGTATATAGTGTATATGATATTAAATTGTGAATCAGTGGGACATATGATGTAATAGAGAATCAATATTGGAAGATAATTGGCACTTGATATCCTGTTAAGGAAAATTTGCTCCAGATTTTAAGCTGGAAACTCACTGGAATAACTTAAGAATCACAACTACATGATTTTTTCAATTTCTGGTATGTATGTGAAGAATTGTGTACAAATTGAAATGTCTGTGTAGTGGTCCTCAAAACAACCAACAAAAACTCCATTATAAAAGAAGCAAAAAAGAGTGGCATGTAGTGGGGGAGGGGAGTGGTTACTATGATATAAATTGCTCAATATAGTAAACCAATCTCTTTTTTCCCTCTCTAATTGAAGGTTTGGTTTAAGAATATGAGGGTCAAGGGGAAGAGACGTAAGAGGGCATTAATGTTCAGAAATATGCATTCCCCTCCCCGGGCCACCCAGTGGGCATAATCTCGGATGGGCCCTGTAATCCCATCCTTGTTCTGGAGCCTGATTGGAGAAGGGTTCTTCTGGAGCCACTGTCATGCAGGTGGCCTGTGCCATCCATGCCTCCTCTGCGCTTGTGTCCCTCTGGCCAGGCCAAAGTTGGCCCAGAATCAGCCCCTATTACCTGCGACTATGCTGTAGTCCCTCATGACTAAAATATGGTCTCTACAACAGTTTTTCTAAAGTATTTTTCTGCCAGGTTCCTATTATGCACAGCACAGTACCAAGAGCACTTCACCAAATGCCTGTTAAATGAGTTGAATAAATGCAAAAAATCAGCGCCCCCCCCTTTTAAAGTAGGGGACGTTTTTGTATTTTCCAATAAAGAGGTGAATTCTCAGCATCTTTGTTTTTGTGCATCAAAGGGGATTAAGTGTGAACAGATGGGAATTTCTAAGGGAATGTCATTCACACAGAATGGCAAGGAGGCCTCCTATCAAGAGGTGCCATTCCCCGGTCACTGGCAGTGGGCCTGTGTGCATGATAGAAGTTTTCCAAGTACCCGAGGTATGTTTGTATTAACTCATACTTTTTTTTCTCCACCTTCCATTATCCCATCCTCACCCTCACCCTTTGGTATTGCATGCACATGCAAGACGGGGTGGGATGGACCCCCAGTGAGAGAACAGTGTATTTCCAGTCAGGGTAGAGTCCCACCCATGGTAATTTAAACATTCAGCCCAATGCTGGACACGAGGGAAGCTTCCTAAGAGGCTACATTACAGGGATTCATGGGGAGGGGGCAGCCAAGCATTCATCCCACATGCTCCAAATTCTGTTCACTGTCCTCTTTGGGGAGAAGATGGGGGAATGAGAGTCCTGGCACACAGATTCTGCTGCTTCAAAGGCAACACAGAGGAGACCCCATAAGGCCAATGAGGTATATTGTACCTTCCTCAAAAGCAATCACACGTTCACATGTATTATCTTCCTTGAGCGAACCTTGATTCCTGCTAATTCAACACCAAAACAGATTATTTTGGTTTAGTGCTGTGCAAAGCCAGAAGAGCAGCTTCCCAAGTAGCCTACTCAGGCTCACTCTTTAAAAAGCATTAAGTTCTCAGTACAACCTTGGCTCAAAGCGGTGCAAGGCTTCTTTAATGTTCAGTTCAGTTGCTGTCATGTCTTACTCTTGGCGACCCCATGGACTGCAGCACGCCAGGCTTCCCTGCCCATCACCAACTCTCAGAGCTTACTCAAACTCATGTCCATCGAGTCAGTGATGCTATCCAACCATCTCATCCTCAGGACTGATTTCCTTTAGGATTGACTGGTTTGATCTCCTTGCAGTCCAAGGGACTCTCAAGAGTCTTCTCCAATGTCTTCTCAATTCTTTGAGGTGGTTTTGGTTAAATATATTTAATTGTGAACACGGAGGTCCTACTGTGAAGTGATTGCTGAAATAAGTAAGTGCCTTGATTACACTGGAATTTCCTCTCACAAGGGTTCATCCCAGACCAGTTTCACAGCTTGGATGCTCCCAGTGGAAAGAGAGGCTCTGTTTGGGGTGGGGGGGGGAAGCATGTGCTTTACGCTGTGCTTCCACTACTTTCACTCCTGTCTTCTCTTCCTTTGCACTTGGGGCTATGTGTCAGACATCAGCACCGTGGTTGTGTGTGATGTGGGCCTTCTGCACAAAGGAGGGGAGTGCACCCTGAGGCCCAGCCTCTGTTGGGAGAGAGGAACAACTGGGCCCCAGTGTGCACACGTTGCCATC
Source organism: Antilocapra americana (assembly GCA_007570785.1). Classification (NCBI taxonomy): domain Eukaryota; kingdom Metazoa; phylum Chordata; class Mammalia; order Artiodactyla; family Antilocapridae; genus Antilocapra; species Antilocapra americana. The sequence continues at coordinate 107,537 of ML662919.1, forward strand.
TTCACCAGATGCTTTTGAAAACAGAATTTCTCATTTCTGAGTATTGACCCCTGACCTTCCTTTTAAACATCAGATTCCTCAAACTTCAAAAATACAAAAACAGCATCTTGTACAAACAAAAGCCACCAGATGCTATCAGACCCAATTCTGAACCCTGCTAGTTGGAGAAGGAAATGGCACCCCACTCCAGTACCCTTGCCTGGAAAATCCCCTGGATGGAGGAACCTAGTAGGCTGCAGTCCATGGGGTTGCAAAGAGTCGGACACAACTGAGCGACTTCACTTTCACTTTTCACTTTCATGCATTGAAGGAGGAAATGGAAACCCACTCCAGTGTTCTTGCCTGGAGAATCCCAAGGACAGGGGAGCCTGGTGGGCTGCCGTCTATGGGGTCGCACAGAGTCGGACACGACTGAAGCGACTTAGCAGCAGCTTAGCAGCAGTCTTTGTTGACGGTTGAGCAGGTGGCTTTGCCATACAGAGACTGGAAGTCAGATAGTATTCAGCACAGATCCTGCAGTTAATACACGTACCTAGTCTGACACACTTGCAAAGACTCAGACTACCTGGAAGAGTAGCTGATACCCTTCCCCATAACTGACGGGTTTTAAAGAGACAAATACACTATTTTTAATGCATCTCTACTTCTTCTGGGTTCCAGAAGAACTAAGGCAGGATGGCGAGACGAGGCAGAGGAAATATCCAAAACCTTGCTACAGAGAGCAATTTCCCCTTAGTCTAAGGTCTAAAAGGGACAGGTCTTCTAAAATGAGTCCTACAAAAAAGCATTTCTCTTAATGTGTACTTCAAATACTGCAAAGGTAAAGAAATTAATTCTTTTAATATAAGGAAATTAACACTGATTTGTAAAAACAGTCTTTAACACTGGCTACCATCAAATAGGTTTACTCAAGATCAGTGGTCTTTCTTGACGTTACTTTTTTCTGTTTATAGCTTATAAACACAATCTCAGAAAGACAGGAATAGTTTCAGCATCTTACAATAATCTGAAAATTACTAAAAAAAAAAAGCTTTATATCTTGCTTTCTAAAGTTTCTAAAGTTGTTTGACATCCAATAATATGTCTCCTTCGAGACAGCTATGAAAAGTGAATTTTTAAATAAAGAGTTACCTTAAATGTATATAAAGAAGGAGAATGGAGTTTGTTCTGAGGCATTATTTTTTTTAAGAATAGAAGTATACTTACCTTAGTTCTGATCATGGGGTGTTTGGCTTATAATTGGGCAGCTCTGAGCACATAAACTTCTAAACCAAACTGAGTGACACACCAGGAAAGAAGAGATTAAGGGTTGTATCCTTCCCCAGCATCCAGGCTTCCCAGTGGTAAAGAATCCGCCTGCCAATGTAGGAGATGCAGTTTCAATCTCTGGGTTGGGAAGATCCTCTGGAGAAGGAAATGGCAACCCACTCCAGTATTCTAGCCTGGAGAATCCCATGGACAGAGGCACCTGGTGGGCTACAGTCCATGGGGTCACAAAGAGTCAGATGCTACTGAACAACAACTGAGCACACACATGGAAGTACTGTTTTACCAGGCAGTCATTTGGTGCTGACGTGATCCCTCTAGGAAATGTTGGAATCCTGGAAGTGGAGCTAAAATAGAGTTCTTCACTGGATTTCCTGACTGGTTAGCCCAGTTGGTCCCATTTGACTTCATATAGCCCAAAACATGGACTGGGGTTTTGAAAACCTTGAGTGGACACCTCAGGAGTCAGTTACTATGACAACATAACCCACATCACATAACCCTCATCCTAAGAGTGCTGCCTGACATTACTTTTACTTTGGGATTCATTGGAGACTTTCCTTCCAGTTCCTTCTGTTAAACCAAAGCATTAGGGTGTCCCAATGAGAGGGAATCCTTGCCTCAGCCAGGTTGTTTTCTTTTTCTTTTTTAATATGTATTTATTTTTAATTGATTGATGATTGTTTTACAATATTGGTTTGATTTCTGCCATACATCAACATGAATTAAAGCCAGGTTGTTTTTAAGAGAAATTTTTTAATAATTTTATTTATTTGGCTCTGCTGGGTCTTCATTGCTATATGAGCTTTGCTCTAGTTGTGTCAAGTTGCAGCTACTCTCTAGTTGTGTTGTGCAGGGTTCTCATTTTGGTGGCTTCTGTTGTTGGGGAGCACAGAGTCTAGAGCGCATGGGCTTCAGTAGTTGTGGCTCCCAGGTTCTAGAGCACAGGCTCAATGGTTGTGGTGCACAGGCTTAGTTGCCTTGTATCAGCCAGGTCGTTTTCCTCAGCAGGTATATTCTCATTTTCCTTTGTGTAACCCTCATGCGAGATTTTTTCATTTCAGATATAACTGATTCATTTTGCTGTACACCTGAAACTATCACAACATTGTTAATCAACTATACTCCAATATAAAATAAGAAATTTTTTAAAAAAGATATCTTCATTTGACAAATGAGACAAATGTTCCTGTAGTAATAATCAACCACAGAGAACCAGTCCCATTGGATCCTGTGGCTCTTCCAAGCAAAGTGCCTTTGTCTTCTGTACCCAGCTTAAAGGAAGAAACCCTGGTGGTCTCCACACGGCGAGGATCGTCAGTTCATACCCTTCATTTTACAGATTTGGGACACAGGCCCAGAGCAGTGGAGTGGCCAGCCCAAGAAAGCAAGGCCAACCTCTCAGTGGCCATGCTGTCTGCTGGGCCTTGTGTCATCCAGCATGGCCAGTGTCCATTCAGACTCAAAGCTCCCACCAAAGCCTGATCAAAAGTCATTTTACCTCTAGGAAAAGTAATCAACCTCCCCTGCAGAGGCATTCAGCCTCCTGGTGTCCACAGTTTCAGGTCCTGAGAAGGATGCAATTTGTATCCTCCTCACAAAAGCCCGAGTGTGCTTCCACTACAACAGCCCTCATTTCTTGCAATCTCCTTTCAAAGCCAAGTCTGCCAACCAGCGGCATGACACATGAGCAAAAGCCAGCCCTGAGCTTACACTGAATTAGCTTTTCTAGAAAAGTAATATTAATATAACAGCGTGGGAATTGTCATCGTTGTTGTTGTTTAGTCGCTAAGTTGTGTCTGGCTCTTTTGCAACCCCATGGACTGTAGCCCCAAGGCTCCTTCCTCTGTCTGTGGCTTCCCAGAGAGGAATAATGGAGTAGGTTGCCATTTCCCTTCTCCAGGGGATCTTCCCAACCCAGGGATTGAACCTGAGTCTCCTGCCTTGGCAGGTGGATTCTTTACCGCTGAGCCAGTGCCCCAAAACTGTCACTAGGCAATTAATATTCATTTTGAAATTGATAATTTATGGTTTGCCTTGATCAATGTCATACTTGCTCCTTCTCAGACATCAGCATGAAGCTACGGGATAGGGACATTTGGTGTGATGGTGTAAATATAATTTTAAACTGCGATGAGTTGTATCCACATACCCACCCCCCACCATCACCACACAAACGGTAGGTCTGCAGGTAAATGTCTGAATTCCTAATATTTACATGCCAATCTTTTATTATTTTAAAAATTAATTTATAAATTTATTTTTGGCTGTGCTGGGTCTTCATTGCCGTGCAGGGCTTTCTCTAGTTGTGAAGTGTGGGGGCTACTTTCTAGCTGCAGTACATAAGCTTCTCTGCAGTGGCTTTTCTTGTTGCGGAGCACAGGCTCAATAGTTGTGGCGCATGGCATGTGGGATCTTCGTGTCCCCTGTGTTGGCAGACAGATTCTTTACCACTGAGCCACCAGGGAAGCCCCAACATACCAATATTTTAGACTCTAGACACAAAGGAGGTGTACAAAACACACCTCCTACATATACTCTCGCTTTCAAAATCAAGGGACACATTGACATGGTGGCATTCAGACATGGATACATAATTGATATGCTTAGACCGTTTGAAGCACAGGCCCCAGACAAAATTAGAGCTGTTATGAGAACTACAGGTTCTTTAGTGTAACCTCCTTCTATTTCATGCCCAAGAATCTTGATCTAGGGGGAAAAATAAGATAGGTAGAATCCAAAGAAAAGTAAGTCTCTGTTCACCTTCCCCTTGAACAAAAGACACAAAGGATGAAACAAAGGATATTTTTTCATAGTAAGTGGAAAAGGAGGCTCCAGGGGAAAAAGAAATCTATGTCAACAGCTGGGCCCAGAGCTACTGATCTGGGTTAGGGAGCTGGGTATTGAGGCAGGCTGGCAGCTTGGCACTGCCTCTGGATAGCAGTCAGAAGGGTACAAGGAGAAGGCTCTGGCCAGCTGAGCTTATAAGAGAAAAGAGAAACAGGACTCAGGTTCATGTGCAGGTGAGTTCCTTACATCTCCTCCCACAGCCCTCATCACAAGGTCAAGCAACAGAGCTTTTTTTTCTTTTGGCTGCCCCAGGTCTTAGTTATGGCATGCAGGATCTTTGATCTTAGTTGCAGCATGAGGGAATCTTTAGTTGTGGCATGTGGACTCTAGTTCCTCAACCAGGGATTGAACCTGGGGCCCCCTGCATTGGGAGTGAGGAGTCTTACCCACTGGACCACCAGGGAAGTCACCAGAGCTCTTTTTTCTTTTATCTCCTTTGCCTCAGTTCAGTTCAGTCACTCAGTTGTGTTCGACTCTTGGCAACCCCATGGACTGCACCATGCCACGCTTCCCTGTCCATCACCAACTCCAGAGCTTGCTCAAACTCACGTCCATCGAGTCAGTGACACCATCCAACCATCTCATCTTCTGTCCTCCCCTTCTCCTCCTGCCCTCAATCTTTGCCAGCATCAGGGTCTTTTCCAGTGAGTCAATTCTTCCCATCAGGTGGCCAAAGTATTGGAGCCTCAGCTTCAGTATCAGTCCTTCCAATGAATATTCAGGACTGATTTCCTTTAGGATTGATTGGTTTAATCTCCTTGCAGTCCAAGGGACTCTCAAGAGTCTTCTCCAGCACTACAATTCGAAAGCATCAATTCTTTGGTGTTCAGACTTTATGGTCCAATTCTCACATCTGTACATGACTACTATAAAAACCATAGTTTTGAGACTATATAGAGCTTTGTTGGCAAAGTGATATCTTTGCTTTTTAATATGCTGTCTAGGTTTGTCATAGCTTTCCTTTCAAGGAGCAAGCATCTTTCATGGCTGCAGTGATCATCTGCAGTAATTTTGGAGCCAAAGAAAATAAAGTATGTCACTGCTTCTATTGTTTCCGCATCTATTTGCCATGAAGTGATGGGACCAGATGCCATGATCGTAGTTTTCTGAATGTTATGTTTTAAGTCAGCTTTTCACTCTCCTCTTTCACCCTCATCAAGAGGCTCTTTAGTTCCTCTTCGCTTTCTGACATTAGAATGGTGTCATCTGCATATCTGTGCATAGTCCCTCAGTCATGTCCAGCTCTTTGTGACCACAAGGACTGTAGCCCACCAGGCTCATCTGTCCATGGAGATTGTCCAGACAAGTATACAGGAGTGGGTTGCCATGCCTTCCTTCAGGGAATCTTCCCAAACCAGGGATCAAACCCAGGTCTCTCACACTGCAGGCAAATTCTTTACTGTCTGAGCCACCAGGGAAGCCCCTGCATATCTGAGGTTGTTGCTATGTCTCCCAGCAAACTTGATTCCAATTTGTGATTCATCCAGCCCAGCATTTCACATGATGTACTCTGCATATAAGTTAAATAGGCAGAGTGACAATATACAGCCTTGACATACTCCTTTCACAATTTTGAGCCAGTCTGATGTTTCATGTTCTGTTCTAACTGTTGCTTCTTGATCTGCATACAGGTTTCTCAGGAGACAAGTAAGGTGGTCTGATATTCCCATCTCTAAGAATTTTCCACAGTTTGTTATGATCCACCCAGTCAAAGGCTTTAGTGTAATCACTGAAGCAGTGAAAATGAAGTCACTCAGTCATGTCCAACTCTTTGGGACCCCATGGGCTGTAGACTGACAGGCTCCTCCATCCATGGCATTTTCCAGGCAAGAATACTGGAGTGGTTTGCCATTTCCTTCTCCAGAGGATCTTCCTGACCCAGGAACTGAAGCTGGGTCTCCCACAGTGCAGGCAGACTCTTTACCATCCGAGCCACCAGGGAAGCAGAAGTAGATGTTTTTCTGGAATCTCCTTGCTGTTTCTATGATCCAGTGAATGTTGGCATTTTGAACTCTCATTTCTTTGCCTTTTCTAAATTCAGCTTGTACATCTGGAAGTTCTCGGTTCATATACTGCTGAAGCCTAGCTTGTAGGATTTTGAGCTGAAAGATTGAGTGCAGCACTTTAATAGCATCGACTTTTAGGATTTGAAATAGCTCAGCTGGAATTCCATCACCTCCTTCTGTTTGTAGTAATGCTTCCTAAAGCATACTTGACTTCACACTCCAGGATGTCTGGCTCTACTTGAATGATCACACCATTGTGGTTGATCTGGGTCATTAACATCTTTTTTTGCAAAGTTTTTCGCATTCTTGCCACCTCTTCTTAATCTCTTCTGCTTCTGTTAGGTCTTTGGGTTTTGCTAAAGCTGAACTGACCAGGAGGCAGAGAAATACCCAATTCCAGCTCCTTCTAGCCTACTTGTCTCTGCTAAAGGGAAAGGTGGGAAAGTTGAGAGGAACTTGTAAAAGTCACAGTTCAGAGAGACAGGCTCACTAAAAGACTGGCATCCAGTCATAGGACTACAGACTGCTTCCCCTGCCCCCAAGCTTACCACCACATCAATAGTGCTCCTGTATAATAACAGTGGATTACATCTGAAAGAACTGAAAGCTCCGACTCTATTTAAGAAGAAGCCTCTAGGGACTTCCCTGGTGGTCCAGAGGTTAAGAATCCACCTTCCAGCATTCAGAACTATGAGAAAATAAATATTTGTTATTTAAGCAAAAAAAAAAAAAAAGAATCCACCTTGCATTGCAGGGGATGCAGGTTTGATCCCTGGTCAAGAAACTAAGGTCTCCCATGTCTCAAGGCAGCTAAGCCTAAGTGCCACAACTATTGAGCCCAAGCACCACAATAAAAAGATTCCCCAAGATCCATCAAAGATCTCACCACAGCCAAATAATAAATAAATAAATACTTTTTTAAAAAATGAGGAAGCCTCTAAGGAAACGCAAAGATGACAGGGGAGATGAATAAGGATACTAGTGGAAATTTTAGCCTCTGACACCTAACACTAACAGTAAACAAGCCACATAAACATGAAAAAACCATCTACTTCAATTCTTTTATGCAGTACATCATGACTGGATTTCAACAAAAAATTATAAGGCATGCTAAAAATAAAGAGAAACATTCAAAACAGATAAAGCAGGCATCAGAGCCCGACTAAAATATGGCAGAGATTTTTGTAATTATTGAATCTAGAATTTAAAATAATTATTATTAATACACTAAGGGTTGTAATGAAAAAAAGTGGACAAGATGCAAGAAGAGATGAGTAATGTAAACTGGAGATAAAAACTCTAAGAAAGAATCAAAAGGAAAAGCTAAAAATCAAAAACAATGTGACAGAAACGAAAAATGTCTTTGATGGATTTACCAAAGGACTGGATGAGGCAGGTAAAAATCAGTGAGGTAAAAGATAAAACAGAGGACACAAACAGATGGAGAAATGTGCCGTGTTCGTGGATTGGAAGAATCAATATAGTGAAAATGAGTATACTACCCAAAGCAATCTATAGATTCAATGCAATTCCTATCAAGCTACCAGAGGTCTTTTTCAGAGAATTAGAACAAATAATTTCACAATTTGTATGGAAATACAAAAAACCTCGTATAGCCAAAGCAATCTTGAGAAAGAAGAATCGAACTGGAGGAATCAACCTACCTGACTTTAGGCTATACTACAAATCCACAGTCATTAAGACAGTATGGTACTGGCACAAAGACAGAAATATAGATCAGTGGAACAAAATAGAAAGCCCAGAGATAAATCCACGCATCTATGGACACCTTATCTTTGACAAAGGAGGAAAGAATATACAATGGAGAAAAGACAACCTCTTTAACAAGTGGTTCTGGGAAAACTGGACAGCCACTTGTAAAAGAATGAAACTAGAACACTTTCTAACACCATACACAAAGATAAACTCAAAATGGATCAAAGATCTAAGCATAAGACCAGAAACTATAAAACTCCTAGAGGATAATATTGGCAAAACACTCTCTGACATAAACCAAAGCAGGATCCTACATGACCCACCTCCCAGAATTTTTGAAATAAAAGCACGAAAAAACAAATGGGACCTAATTAAAATTAAAAGCTTCTGCACAACAAAGGAAACTATAAGCAAGGTGAAAAGACAGCCTTCAGAATGGGAGAAAATAATAGCCAATGAAGCAACGGACAAACAATTAATCTCAAAAATATACAAGCAACTCCTGCAGCTCCATTCTAGGAAAATTAACGACCCAATCAAAAAGTGGGCCAAAGAACTTAACAGACATTTTTCCAAAGAAGACATAAAAATGGCTAACAAACACATGAAAAGATGCTCATCATCACTCATTGTCAGAGAAATGCAAATCAAAACCACAATGAGGTACCACTTTACACCACTCAGAATGGCTGTAATCCAAATATCTACAAGTAATAAATACTGGAGAGGATGTGGAGCAAAGGGAACTCTCTTACACTGTTGGTGGGAATGCAGACTAGTACAGCCACTATGGAAAACAGTGTGGAGGTTTCTTAAAAAACTGCCAATAGACCTGCCATATGACCCAACAATCCCACTGCTGGGCATATACACCGAGGAAACCAGAATTGAAAGAGCCACGTGTACCCCAATGTTTATCGCTGCTTTGTTTACAATAGCCAGGACATGGAAGCAACTTAGATGCCCATCAACTGACGAATGGATAAGAAAGCTGTGGTACATATACACAATGGAATATTACTTAGCATTAAAAAAAATTCATTTGAATCAGTTCTACTCAGATGGACGAAACTGGAGCCCATTATTCAGAGTGAAGTAAGCCAGAAGCGAAAACAACAATACAGTATATTAATGCATATATAAGGAATTTAGAAAGACGGTAATGAGAACCCAGCATGCGAGACAGCAAAAGGAACGCAGATGTATAGAATAGACTTGTGGACTCTGTGGATGAGGGAAAGGGTGGGATGATATGGGAGAATGGCATTGAAACATGTTAATTACCATATGTCTAATCAATCGCCAGCCCAGGATTGATGCTCGGGGCTGGTGCAAAGAGATTTCCCGGGGGGAGGGAGGAGGGAGGGGGGTCCTGGAGGGGGAGCGTATGTAAACCCATGGTGATATCATGTCATTGTATGGCAAAACCAATTAAAAAAAAAAGATAAAGCAATAGAAACATCCCAGTATGACAATGGAAACATCCCAAAATGAAAAGCAAAGAGAAAAACGAATTAAAAAAAAAACAGAAAAGAATACACAAGAACTGTAGACAATTTAAAAGGTATGGGACTTCCCTCGTAGTCCAGTGGCTAAGACTCTGCACTCACAATGCAGGGGGCCCGGGTTCAATCCCTGGTCAGGGAACTAGATTCCACATGCAGCAACTGAAGATTCTGTATGCCATGTCTGAGACCCATCAAAGACAAGTAAATAAAAATAAATATATATATTTTTAAAATCTTAACCCTAAAAACAAAACCCCCCACAACATTTATATTAGCACCTAAAAACTGAGATATTTGTGTATAAACCTAAGAAAATATACACAATATCTCAATATCTTTATGTGGAAAACTATAAAACTCTGATGTAAGAAGTCAAAAGTAGATCTGAATAAATGAAGAGATATTCTACATTTATGGATAGGAAGACTTGATAATGTTAAGAAGTAAGTTCTTCCCAACTTGATCTATAGACTGAAGACAATCCCAATCAAAATTCCAGTAAGTTATCTTATAGAAGTTGACAAATTGATCCTAAAGTTTATATGTAAAGGCAGAAGACCCAGAATGGCCAAATTAATACTGAAGAAGAACAAAGCCAGAAGACTGACACTATCCAACTTCAAGACTCACTATAAATCTACTATAATCAAAATAGTGTGGAACTTTCAAATTCAGTTCAGTTCAGTCGCTCAGTCATGTCTGACTCTTTGTGACCCCATGGACTGCAGCATGCTGAGTGTCCCTGTCCATCACCAACTCCCAGAGCTTGCTCAAACTCATGTCCATCAAGTCGGTGATGCCATCCAACCATCTCATCCTCTGTCATCCCCTTCTTCTCCCACCTTCAGTCTTTCCTAGCAACAGGGTCTTTTCCAATGAGTCAGTTCTTCACATCAGGTGGCCGCGTATTGGAGTTTCAGCTTCAGTATCAGTTCTTCCAATAGAATATTCAGGACTGATTTCCTTTAGAATTGACTGGTTGGATCTCCTTGCAGTCCAAGGGACTCTTACAAGAAGAAATAAATAGGTCAATGAAACAGAATACAGAATTCACAAATAGACTCATGTAAATATAGTCAACTGATCTTTGACAAAGAAATGAAGATATTATAATGGAGAAAGAAACAGGTGCTAGAACAATGAGAGATTCACATATTCCCCCCACCCACAAAAAACACATGAATCTTGCATCTTTCCTGCCTAGAAGATATATAAGAGAAAATCTAGGTAACTTCAGGTTTGGTAATGTGTTTTTATTGTTTTAGATTTTTTTAAATATTTATTTATTTATTTATTGCTACACTGGGTCTTCTTTGCTGCTCAGGCTTTTCTCTAGTTGCAGTGCATGGGCTTCCCACTGCAGTGGCTTCTCTTGTTGCGGACCTTGGGCTCTAGGGTGAGTAGGCTTCAGCAGTTGTGGCACAGAGGCCCATTAGTAGTGGCTCCCAGGTTTTAGAGCATAGGTCTAATAGTTGTGCTCAGGCTTAGTTGCTCCGTGGCATGTGGGATCTTCCCAGATTAGGGCTCCAACCAGTGTCTCCTGCACTGACAGGCAGATTCTTTACTACTAACCCAAGCCAAGCTTCAGCAATACATGAACCGTGAACTTCCAGATGTTCAAGCTGGTTTTAGAAAAGGCAGAGGAACCAGAGATCAAATTGCCAACATCTGCTGGATCACTGAAAAAGCAAGAGAATTCCAGAAAAACATCTACTTCTGCTTTATTGACTATGCCAAAGCCTTTGACTGTGTGGATCACAATAAACTGGAAAATTCTGAAGGAGATGGGAATACCAGACCATCTGACTTGCCTCTTGAGAAACCTGTATGCAGGTCAGGAAACAACAGTTAGAACTGGACATGGAACAACAGACTGGTTCCAAATAGGGAAAGGAGTACATCAAGGCTGTATATTGTCACCCTGCTTATTTAACTTATATGCAGAGTACATCATGAGAAATGCTGGGCTGGAAGAAGCACAAGCTGGAATCAAGATTTCTGGGAGAAATATAAATAACCTCAGATATGCAGACTTATGACAGAAAGTGAAGAGGAACTAAAAAGCCTCTTGATGAAAGTTAAAGAGGAGAGTGAAAAAATTGGCTTAAGGCTCAACATTCAGAAAAGTATGATCATGGCATCTGGTCCCATCACTTCATGGCAAATAGATGGGGAAACAGTGGAAACAGTGTCAGACTTTATTTTGGGGGGGGCTCCAAAATCACTGCAGATGGTGACTGCAGCCATGAAATTAAAAGATGCTTACTCCTTGGAAGGAAAGTTTTGACCAACCTAGATAGCATATTGAAAAGCAGATACATTACTTTGTCAACAAAGGTGCGTCTAGTCAAAGCTATGGATTTTCCAGTAGTCGTGTATGGATGTGAGAGTTGGATGGTGAAGAAAGCTGAGCGCCAAAGAATTGATGCTTTTGAACTGTGGTGTTGGAGAAGACTCTTGAAAGTCCCTTGGACTGCAAGAAGATCTAACCAGTCCATCCTAAAGGAGATCAGTCCTGAATATTCATTGGAAGGACTGATGTTGAAGCTGAAACTCCAATACTTTGGCCACCTGATGTGAAGAGTTGGCTCATTGGAAAAGACCCTAATGCTGGGAAGGATTGGGGGCAGGAGGAGAAGGGGATGACAGAGGATGAGATGGCTGGATGGCATCACTGACTCCATGGACATAGGTTTGGGTAGACTCTGGGAGTTGGTGATGTACAGGGAGGCCTGGCATGCTGTGATTCATGGGGTCGCAAAGAGTTGGACACGACTGAGCAACTGAACTGAACTGAACTGAAGTCTCCAGGGTGGTTCAAGAGGGAGGGAATACATGTATGCATATAGTAGATTTTCTTAGTTGTACAGCAAACACTAACACAACATTGCAAAGCAATTATACGCCAATAAAATAAAAAAGAAGTGAATGCTAATATAAACTATAGATTTTTTGTTAATTATAATGCATCAATATCATTCATAAACTGTAACAAATGTACCAATGGGTATGCTCAGACTCTCAGTGGTGTCCGAGTCTTTGTGACCCCATGGACTGTAGCATTCCTCTGTCCCTGGAATCAAACCTGAGTCTGTTACATCCCCTGCACTGGCAGCCAGATTCTTTACCACTAGCACCACCTGGGAAGCTCCAGTGTACCAATACAAAATGTTAATAATAGGGGAAACTGGTGGCAGGGAACTCGGGGAAGGAGAGGGACTGTATGAGAATGTTCTGTATTCTCTGCTCAATTCTTCTGAAAACCTAAAACTTCTCTTTTGGTGCCAGCGCTGAACCAGACAGAAGAGGAACCCAGTCTTCTCCATGCCTTTCTGGTACTGATGAATCTCTTTGTCCTGTATTTATCAGCCTAGACCTTAGTGAGATTCTTTAAGAATATCCCAGTGACATCTATACCCTATGATTGCCTACACTCACAAAGAGTCAGACACAACTGAGGGACTGAGAAACAACACTTCACAAGAAAAAAAATCAGAAATATTTCACATCAAGTTCACAGTCAGAGTCAAGTATTTCAAGTATAATATTATATATCAAGTATAAGTATGTCAACTATAACATTAAATTTGGGCACTACTAAGGTTTTCAACATAGGGAAATACTAGTAATATTAGAATTGAGTTTTTCTGTGATAATTTTAAACACTAAGAAAATGTACGGTATGTAAAAGTATACTCCTAACATTAAAAGTGGAAGAAGTAATATTAACTAGATATTTTGAAGTTGAAAATGACTCAGGTTACTCTGGGTAATGTTGACAGTTTTCAGATATTGGACATTAGCAACATCATATATCCCAAATCATGTGAATCACTTAATTTTTGTTAGCATTTGCCATGGTGAAAGAAAGCTAAGTATTTTAAGAAATAAAGCCAATATTATTTATTTTAAAAATCTAAAGCTGCCCTAAAAAATAAAGCCTATTTTTTTTCCAAAAAGCAAGGTAAGGTCAACGTGAATATTGCTAGCATCTCCACTTGTTTGAATCCAAAGTTTTCAAGATGTGCTTACTTTGGATTTTTGGTTTCTAGCTGTGGTTTATCTGATCATAAATAGAAAAGTACTTCATGTGGTGGTGGTTAAATTTTGCAAAACTGTATTCTGAGAAACTCCTTTCATGTTTAGAGAAAAGGAAGGCAGAAGGGGGGTGTAGAGAAGGAGAACAGAGAGGAAGAAAAGAAGAGAGTAGCCCGAGGAATCAAATACCATATTTATCATTTGCCCTTAAAAGGATATTACCTTTGAATATTATCACAATCAAAGTTTTATACCTTAAATGCCACAAATAAACAATATCAGTAAATTGGAGTTAAGCAATGGAGGAGTGGAAGGCTGTATCTTCTTTGCCTCAGTATTCAATCATCTTTCCCATTTCCCCTCTTTCACACCTAGGTGTGAATCGATAGTTGTTTAATTTTTTTTGGAATCTGTGATTTCACAATCATTGGCTGTGCTTCAGAATCCGAGTTATTTGCCAAGTTTTAGAACTTCCTCATTCTCCATGCTTCTCAGACATTGAGGATGGGTTTCCCCATGCTCAACACTAGCCTCTAACTAAGTTGTTAGTTAGTTAGTTAGTTCAGTTGCTCAGTTGTGTCCGACTCTTTGAGACCGCATGGACTGCAGCATGCCAGGCCTCCCTGTCCATCACCAACTCCTGGAGTTTCCTCAAACTCATGTCCATCAAGTCAGTGATGCCATCCAACCATCTCATCCTCTGTCTTCCCCTTCTCCTCCCACCTTTAATCTTTCCCAGCATCAGGGTCTTTTCAAATGAGTCAGTTCATATCAGGTGGCCAAAGTATTGGAATTTCAGCTTCAACATCAGTCCTTCTAATGAACACCCAGGACTGATCTCCTTTAGGACGGACTGGTTGAATCTCATTGCAGTCCAAGGGACTCTCAAGAGTCTTATCCAACACCACAGTTCAAAAGCATCAATTCTTCAGCACTCAGCTTTCTTTATGTTCCAATTCTCACATCCATACATGACTACTGGAAAAACCATAGCTTTGACTAGGTGGACCTTTGTTGGCAAAGTAATGTCTCTGCTTTTTGATATACTGTCTAGGTTGGTCAAAACTTTTCTTCCAAGGAGTAAGTGTCTTTTAATTTCATGGCTGCAGTCACCATCTGCAGTGATTTTGGAGCCCCCCCAAAATAAAGTCTGTTACTGTTTCCACTGTTTCCCCATCTCCTATTCCCCAAGGTGCCTGGTGGGCAGCAAAACACAAATTCTCCACCCAAGCCATGTTCTGTGCAGTGCATTATTCATTCCTCTATATTTTGCACACATGCACACATTTTACAATCTCTCATTTATTGTTTCCTCAAACCCCCTGTGAACAGGCGAGTGGCAGTGGGTGCAATTGGGGGACTCTGGCAGGGCCTACTTAGTAGCTGTTGCCCAAGTGGGTGAGGGTTCTTCTGTCCTTAATCTTCTTTGTGCTAAGGATCAGGCCAATGAAATCTGTGAGCATAGGTCAGGTATTTAGGAGATTTTCCAGCAGGTTATGAAGGGGATTCCTCGGCATGTTTTTCCCACTGCTTTTTCCTCCCGTCCTTCAGCTCCTCACTCCATATATGCCACTGCTTACAAAGTATTGGGCAGGTCATCATCTTTCCATTTCTGAAAGTTGTTTTTGAAACTGATTACCTAAGGTTGGGATTCAAACCCATGTGGCAGGGACTCTGTGCTATGCTTAGTCACTCAGTCCCATCTGAATGGGACTTGAGCCCAGCCAAAAGCCATGTTCTTGGTTTTAGGACCTAATGAATCTTAGGCTCTTGATGTCTCATTGCAAAAAAGTTCAGTGAGACGCAACGATAGGTAAGAGGTGGATTTGTTCACATTTAGAGAGAAGCAGACTCCACAGGGTGCAGACCATCACAGAGGGCGAGTGCTGTAGCCATAAAATATGGCATGGTTAGTTTTTTCCGAGCTGGGTGATTTCATATGCTAATGACTGGGAGGATCATTCCAACAATTGGGGAACCACCCACTCCTCCGTCTTTTGACAGTGCCTTGGAACTGTCCTGGCACCACCGGGTGTGTCATTGAGCTTGCAGATTGAGGATCGAGGTTTAGTTGAATTTTACTTGTCATTTTGGACCCATTTAATTTTAATCAGTTTATGTTATGCCCTTGGGATATGTCACTTCATGCCACTTCATGACAAATAGATGGGGAAACAATGGAAACAGTGAAAGACTTTACTTTTTTGAGCTCCAAAATCGCTGCAGTTGGTGACTGCAGCCATGAAATAAAAAGACACTTGCTCCTTGGAAGAAAATCTGTGACCAACCTAGACAGCATATTAAAAAGCAGAGACATTACTTTGCCAACAAAGGTCCATCTAGTCAAAGCTATGGTTTTTCCAGTAGTCATGTATGGATGTGAGAGTTGGACAATAAAGAAAGCTGAGCACCGAAGAACTGATGCTTTTGAACCATGTTGTTGGAGAAGACTTTTTAGAATCCCTTAGACAGCAAGGAGATCCAACCAGTCCATCCTAAAGGAAATCAGTCCTGAATACTCATTGGAAGGACTGATGTTGAAGCTGAAACTCTAATACTTTGGCCACCTGATATGAAGACCTGATTCATTGGAAAAGACCCTGATGCTGGTAAAGACTGAAGGTGGGAGGAGAAGGGGAAGACAGAGGATGAGATGGTTGGATGGCATCATCGACTCAATGGTCATGAGTTTGGGTAAACTCCGTGAGTTTGTGATGGACAGGGAGGCCTGGCATGCTGCAGTCCATGGAGGTACAAAGAGTCAGACACGACTGAGCCACTGAACTGAACTGACTGGGCTATGTCATTCTTTCAAAAGTTGTGCCCTGCCGCCTTCTCTCGTTTCATGATCTTTTCCTGGGCCCACAGTGTTGCCTCTGCAATCTTCTGGAGGGACAACCAGAAAATAGCTGGCCCTTGGGAGGGAAATATTATATAATATTCAATCCCTCTAGATATTCAGGCCTTCATCTTTCATGTTTCCTACGACATGTGGAACAA
The DNA here is from genome assembly GCA_007570785.1 of Antilocapra americana. NCBI lineage: Eukaryota > Metazoa > Chordata > Mammalia > Artiodactyla > Antilocapridae > Antilocapra > Antilocapra americana. Next base: position 123,921 of record ML662919.1, read on the forward strand.
TAGCATTACTCAGTGAACCCGCTAGGGCGGGTGACAGGCAAACAATGCCTGCTAGAAGTCCATCTTTTGGTGGCATCCCTTTAAGGGCAATTGGGCTTCCAGGGATAATGTTTGCCACTCTGGGAGTTAGCCCTGCAGGCCGTTTGGGTCCAAACCCTTATCACCCTTCTCCTAAAGTTACAAACATACCCACGGATCAAATCTCCACTCCACTTTTATCAAACATCTGGTCTGTTGCCTCTTAACATTTTGTCCTTAAGCCACTTACTAATTCCCTGCCCCCTTCTAGGCAACATCATTCCACCCAGCCAATAATTGAAATACTCTTAATGCCCCTAACAGAACCAGATAACCCACTCCTTTGTCATTACTTCTGTTATTATCTAAAGGGAGTCTATGACAATGAAATGTTTACCATTGGAAACACCCTAAGCTGCTCTTATGGAGGACTAGGGGAAGAAATTGGGGACTTACATTCCCTCAGAGCAATAAGAGAATAAGGTTTATTGCTGTTTCATCAGGTTCTGAGTCTCAAGGCACAGGCTTGGATTGCTTTACATCATGATATCTATTCCCATCGATGGTGGACAAACCAGCAATGAGTTAAGATTACAACCCCTTAATCCTACCTAGCACCAGTCATTCTGGAGAGCCTGGGGATGCTCAACTCCAGTCTGGGGATCCCAGGGACACAATTCTTGGGAGGCTGACCTTCCCAGAGATTCAGTCTCCAGGAGGCTGTCATGTCTCAGCCTGCCTGGAGATCTGCACCCTAATCCAAGGACACCTGGCTCTCAGGTTGCAACAGTACTGGATAGGATAAGCTTCAAAAAGACCCCTAAGGAAGTTCATGCATAAAATAGAAGGAGGTCTATTAGTTTTTTTCTTTCTTTTCCTCCCTGTCATCACTGTCTTTCAGATGGGAAATAACCAATTCACTTCCCAACAGATGCCCTTGAAATGCATCCTTGATAACTGGAAGCTGTTAGATCCTCTAACTCTAAGGAGCAGTCGCTTAAAATTCTTTTGTGCCACTGTGTGGCCATGGTATCCTCTGTGGGGTAAGGAATACTGGCCTGAGGATGGGAGTTTAAATCACAATACTATTCTGCAGCTAGACTTATTCTGCAAAAGACAAGGGAAATGGACAGAGATCCCCTATGTCCAAATTTTCTTCTGACTAAGAGATATGAAGGAACTCTGTCTTTAAGTATGGTGTTGTTGTATACCCTAAAAGTGAGCCTATTAAGCAGATGGTGTTTGGCACAGACAACCAAGAGAAGGAAGCCCCCTATGAAGGTTCACCTCCCAAGGCTCCCAAGTTGCCTGGTGCTCCTTCCTTGTATCCAAATGTGCTTTCATATTCAGGAACACCCCCCCACAAAAGCCAACTCGAGTATGTCCCTTAGTTGAAACTGGAGGAGCATTTGGACCAACCCGGGTCCATAAGCCTTTCTCCCTCTTAAAACTAAGATAGACCAAACAAGACCTGGGAAGTTATACAGATGACCCAGGCAAATATATAGATACATTCCAACACATTACCTTGGCCTTTGATTTGATGTCATGGTCATATTTAGTCAAACTTTATTTGACCCTGAATATGCTGGGTCTTAAAGGAAGCCCGAAGGTATGCTATGGAGCTTCACATGTCAAGCAATAAATACCCAGTGGGGGAAACTTTGTTCCCCACCTCAGATCCTAATTGGAATTATAATGACCCTGAGCACATGTGGGAGAGGGATCATTTTCTGATCTGTGTAAAGGCAGGACTAAAAGCAGCCCAGCAAAAAGTAATCAGCTATGCCCAGGTCTCAGCAATAACTCAGGAGCCCAACCAGAACACCATTTCCTTTCTGGAAAGGCTAAAAGAGGCCCTCCAAAAGTTTACTGATCTGGAAACTTACGAAGGGCAGGTGATTTTAAAGGACAGATTCCTGTCCCAAGGTGCATCAGATGTCAAGTTAAAGTTACAACATCTACAGCAGCAGGATACTGCTGCCTTTTTAGATGAGATGGTCCAGACAGCCACCAATACCTTTTATAACAGAGAACAGGAGAGGGAAGCCAAGGCCCAGGAAGGGGAGAAAAGGAAAGAGATAAGGCATACACAGATGCTGGCCATCCTCCAGGGAAACCCTATGGCAAACCCTGAGTCCTTAGACAAGGCATGAGGCAAGTGCCTAATCTGTAGCCAGGCAGGACATTGGACCAAAGAATGTCCAAACCATGGCAAGTCTCCTAAAATGGCTTGCTACAAATGCCATCAATTGGGACATTGGGCAGCACTCTGCCCTCAGGACCCAAGAGCCTCAAAGTCAAGCACCAGGCCTTCGCTCACAATGGTTCAACAGGACTGAAGCCACCCTGCTCCAGCCAGCCCACCTGTCACAGATAACCATCACAGGGCTGGAGCCAAGGTTGCAACTGGATGTGGCAAGTAGGTCTGAGAATTTCTTGGTTGACACAGGGGCTACCTACTCTGTCCTGACCTCCTACTCCAGAGCCTTCTCCCCCCCACCCAAACCTGTACCATTTTGTGCTATAGGAAAAACAATTACAGAAAGATTCACTGGAACACTTCTTTGTTGCTGGGATGGACAAATATTTTCCCACCAGTTTCGGGTGGTCCCTGAGTGTCCAACTCCCTTATTGGGAAGAGATTGTTCCCTGCCTTTGAAATCTTACAGCTATTGCCGTCCCGATAGAAGATGCTTTAAAACTCTCTTTTGGGGGCAAACTAACTATTTTTTACCAGTCACAAGCAAAACAACTCCTGAATGGTAGAGGCCATTTATGGATGTCTGATCAAAGGATCCTCAGATATCAAGTAGTGTTGATGGAAAATCCAGGCCTGGCTATATCCCCTTGTGAGGTTCTTAACCCAGCTACCTTCCTACCTACCCCTGAGGGCTCTCTCCCCTTTCACTCTTGCCTAGAAACCTTGGACCATTAGACAAAACCCCGAAAGGGATTGTCAGAAGATCCTCTGACCAATCCTGAGGAAATCTGGTACACTTTGTCTTGGGTGGAAAAAGAGCCAGATATGCAGTAGTTTCCAATTTTGAGACCCTAGAGGCTAAAACTTTGCCACCAGGTACTTCAGCTCATCTAGCTGAGCTCATAGCCCTGACTTGAGCTTTAGAACTGGGAAAAGGAAAAAGAGTAGCCATTTACACTGACTCCAAGTATGCCTTTCTGATGCTACATGCCCATGCTACTATTTGGAAAGAAAGAGGCCACTTGACCACCCAAGGGTTTCCAATCAAATATGGTGATCATATCCTTAGGCTCTTGGAGGCAGTTCATCTGCCACTGAGGTTTCAGTCTCCCACTATAAAGGACACCAAAAAGGGAGCACGGAAGTGGCACAAGAGAACCAAGCAGCTGATCAGGCAGCTAAGAGAGCAGCATTACAGAACAATGACCTAACAGGGGTTGCCATCTTAGTTACACAGACTAATTTGTCAGAAATTCCTTCATATGCTGAAAGTGGTGAGACTCTCAAAGCTAGGAGTGAGGGCTTTCAAGAAGATCATATGGGGTGGTTCCAAAAGGAGGGACTCCTTTTTCTACCTGGGAACCTCCAGTGAAAATTGGCTAACTCCTTACATGCCACCACTCATTTAAGGGAGAAGGCCCTCCAAAAATTACTAGAAAGGCCCTTCAGAGGAACAGGCCTACAAATGACTATAAGGCAAGTGGTTTGCTCTTGACTCACTTGCCAATTAAACAACCCCAAGGAGCTCAAAGACCCCAGCTGGCCCAGCTCATCCAACCTCATGGGACCTACCTAGGAGAGGAGTGGCAGATGGACTTCATCCAGCTGCCAGTTTCTCAAGGGTATAAATACCTGCTAGTCATGATAGATATATCCACAGGATGGGTTGAAGGTTTTTGCACCTGGACTGAGAAGGCTGAGGAGGTGATTAAAAAAAACTGCTCCATGGAATCATTCCAAGATTTTGTCTGCCCAGGTCATTACAAAGTGACAATGGGACATCATTTACTTCTAAGGTCACACAAGGGGTCTCTAAAGCATTGGGCATTGCTTATTATCTCCATTGTGTCTGGAGGCCTCAGTCTTTGGTAAAAGTAGAAAGAGCCAATAAATTCTTAAAATCAGCTATAAAAAAGATAACTCAGGAGACCTCCCTGGGATGGAAGGAGGCTTTACCAATATCTCTCCTCCACACCTGTATTGCCCTTAAGGAACAGGTCAGTCTTAGTCCTTATGAGATGCTATATGGGAGACCTTTTATTTATGTCAATGACCTCTTCTTAGATCCATAGACTCAGACCCTCCAGCCTTATACAATGGCCATTGGGCAATTCCAACAGGATATAAGCTTGTGGGGTGTCAACCAGGAACCAGAAGATTCTAAAGAGCCACTACTATATGCTCCAGGGACTCAAGTCCTAATAAAAGTCTGGAAAGATGGGTCCCCAAAGACTCAACTCCAGTCCACATGGAAGGGCCCCTGCCCTGTAATATTTTCTACCCCCACAGCAGTCAAGGTACCAGGACACAACTCCTGGATTCACTACTCACAAGTCAAGCCATAGAATAAAACAGAAGAGCACTCTCAATACACCTGTGAGCCCCTGGGATATTTCAGATACCTATTCAGGACTACAAATGAGTACCATTGTAATGAACACCACCAAAATTAAGTTTCTGAGGATAAGATTTCTCAGGATAGCTCTAAAGGACCAACACACAGTTTGGCAAGTGTTATACTCCACAATAGACAGGAGATAGATCTCCTGATCCCTGAACAAGGAAGGACTTGAGCCATCTTGAATGAGACATCTTGTTTCTGGCTAAATACCTCCAGCTAAGTTAAAGAAAGTCTCACAGTCCTTAAGAAAAGCTTTCAGACCCTACAGGATCTCAAATAATGAGCTGGAGAGTTATTGGGGTGACTACAGTCTCTCTTTGGGGGATCCTTCTCCTGACAAGGGTAAATTTGGGGTTGGCTAATGTCCCTACTAGGAGAAGGTGATGGTACCCCACTCCAGTACTCTTGCCTGGAAAATCCCATGGACAGAGGAGCCTGGTAGGCTGCAGTCCATGGGGTCACAAAGAGTTGGACATGACTGAGCGACTTCACTTTCACTTTTCACTTTCATGCACTGGAGAAGGAAATGGCAACCCACTCCAGTGTTCTTGCCTGGGGAATCCCAGGGACAGGGGAGCCTGGTGAGCTGCCATCTATGGGGTCGCACAGAGTCGGACACGACTGAAGCGACTTTAGCAGCAGCAGCAATGTCCCTACTAATCCTTGTTATCACCATACTGATGCTGCTTAAGTTGCTCCATATATTATCAATTGTCTAACCCATTTTGTCTCTGCCTAGGTCAACAAGCTACAACATGCAGTGCCAGTTCAACAAGGATATAGAAAACTATAGCCAACCATGGAAAATATCACTCACCCTTAGATGGACACTGCTATAAGGACTCTGAGGCTTGAGACTAGAAAGGGGGAGGCCCAATGCACCTTGCCATTCCAGTTCAGAAGGAAGTAGCCAGAGAGCCCTCGATGGCCCTATTCCCAAAGAATTGGGCCTCCCATCTCTTGAGGGGGGAATGTTAGGTAGTTAGAATAGGAAAAAGGAGTCCAGAATGGCGGTGGCTAAAAGACAAAGAAGGGAAAAGCCCATGAACATAGAACAAATGAAGGTCCAAGGACCAGAGTGAGAACCTCAGGTGAAGCAAACAGCCCTCCTGGCTAGCCCAATTTACATAGGGCAGGCTCAGAGGGAGGAGAAAAAACATTAAAAAAAGGAGCCAAAATTGAGTTTGCTCTGTCTCTTCTCTTTGCATCTTTTGGGTCTACCTGCCCTCACGCCTTGAGGATGTATTTTCCTTTGCTTGCCAAATAAAACTGAGCTGTAATACTGGTCTGTCCATCGCTTCAAATTTTTGCTGTGGAATTTTGCTTCAAATTTTGGAGACAGAACCAAGGAAATTACACATTCCCCTGACAGTTAGGTACCCACGTGCAGAGGGGAGGTGTTGTTGGACTCCACCCTGAATGAGTTCATTGGGAACTAGTCCTCGTGGGGCAAGCCTACCCTAGTTAGAATTAGCTCATTTGTAGGGTAAATTTATTTACCTGATTTGGGAACTGGTCCACTTGGAACCGGTTCACTTGGGAGCTAGTTCTTGTGGGAGTTGGTAGCCTAGTTGGAGTTAATTCATTTGTTTTATAGAGTAAATTTATTCACTCTCTCTGGGAACTGGTTCATCTGGATGCATCAATGCTGTAATCTGTCTGTGCTGCTTTTGTTGGAATTTGTCTGCATCTTTTGTGTTTGGTGTTGTACAGCTTATAACAGTGGGAAATATTTCATCTATCCTGAAGGAAAGATCTTTGTGGTGCATATTAGGTATGTTTATATCAGAAGAACAATGGCCACTGAATGGCTGACAATTAACAATCTGGCAGTCAAGGAGCACTTTACAAAGTGCTAATAATTAACATGACTGGGAAGGGTGGGGTGCCAGGGGTGTGTGCTCCCTTGGACTTCAGGCGTCCAATTCTAATTTCCCCTACAGGAGCTCCAGGTAATTTTGACAGCGGGGAACATGTTGACTGTATCTCTGATACTGTTGCAGAAATCAGTACTTGAGAAACCAAGCACCACTCTCAGAGAGTTGGAGAGCTCAGGTTTATTATGCCGGTGGGCCCAGAGGAGTTAACACTCCAAGCTCTGAGCCCCAAACAAAGGGGTTACAGAGTTTTTATAGACCTACTATAGTGGGCAACACTAGCTGCTAATAGGCTGGTTTAAACTAAAGGGTTTCGCAAATGCAGGAACAGCAGTCAAAACAGGGAGGGGGTGCCTGACCTTTACACGGACAGGCATGATTAGGCAGGTTTGAAGGGGCTGGGCAATTGCAAAGAGCAGGACAAGTGTGAGTGAGATAAGCTCCAGTTCCTAGTATTCTAAGTCCCCACTTTCTGAGACTACGTGACCTACATGATCCAGACTTTCTAAGGAGCAAGCTGAGTTACAGAGGCAGAACGAGCAGGAGGTTATGTAAAATTTTAAAATTTCCTTTTCATTTCCCCCTCTTGCTGCTTCTATCACTCATTGTAGAAAGCATCAGCTCATATTTTGGTAGGACATTCAGAGCTCCCCAACGTTTAGGGCGCTATATGGAGCTATTACCATTTGTAACTTGATGGATTCAATCTGAGAAGTTATGAACCGGGTAACTCCACTGAAAATACAAGGGCCAAACAAGAATGCTGCAAAGATCATGAAGAGAGGACCTGTTAAAGGGAGAAGACACGATGCCCAGCTCCAGATATTGTTCCCATTACCCCAGGAATTTGCTAGTTCCTCTCTCCTTTTTATGATTCATTTCCTTAGCTGTTGGGCTATGTCCCTGACTATTCCTGATTGGTTTTCATAAAAGCAGCATTCTTCATTCAAGAAGAGGCAGAGTCCTCCATTTTCAGCTGTCAGTAGGTCTAGTCCTCTCCTATTCTGTAAAACCACCTCAGCCAGGGAATCTAGTTGGTCCTGTGAAGAGCACAGCAATAATACCTATTAGGGATAGAGGCCAGGGTTGATAATGAAAATCCATTGATTTTTTGACAGCCAGATCCTCAAGCTTCCACCGTGCATTGACGAGCCAGCTGCCAGAGTGTGGCTGGAGCAAGGCTGGAGAATCCTCAAGCTTCTGCCGTGCGTTGACTAGTCAGCTTCTGGAGTGACTACAGCAGGGCTCAGCATCCTTCCTGGGTGAGGGCCATTGTCTTTGGAACTGGACCTTAAGGAGATTTATGGGGTTCCAAACTGCTTTCTAAGTGTCCTCATCATGGGAAGTAGCTGCCGTCTTGACTCTGGTGTGGTGGATCCAAGGGATGACACCTATAACTCCAACAGCAGTAGGGGTTGCCAGGACGACCGTGTGAGGGCCTGTGCAAACTGGCTGAAGAGGTCCTTTTTAAGTCTTTAACCCATACCTCATCTCCTGGCTGATAGGGATGAACTCAGTTGCCCAAAGGAATGGGTGTCCTTTCTAAGGTTTCTCGGGCAATATGGCAGAAGTATTTTCCAGGGTTGGAGGTGTCAGGACATCTCCAGGTCAGCTAGTTGTTAGTGGTCTCCCTTGAGCTTTTATTAAATCACTGGGGGTGGTCTCCCATATAAGATCTCAAAGGGAGAATAGCCTGAGGACCTCGGGGTGTATTTACAGAGGGAGGTAAGAGTCCACAGAATGATAAGGCAGCTTGTTCTAGCATTGTCTGGGTGTTGGCTGGGGGATATTCTTGTCGTACTACTATTTGGAGAAACAAACTTAACAAGAAAGTTAAAGATACATGGCCCAAAGATTAATAGACGTAGAAAAGTTGGTTGTGGGGTTAGCCAGGAGAACCAGGTCCAGACATTGGTTAGTGACATTAGTATTTCTCTAGGATGAGAAGATGCAAGAATTTGGACTCATAAAAATCTTTACCTGAAAACATCTGACTATCTGAAGGCCTGTTTATCCATGTTTTTCCCAGAGCACAGAGTGCCTTATTTTTTGTCTGTACCCTGTACTCCTTTCAAGGGGGTGTTGAAGCTCAGCATCTTATAGTGGTCGTGATGTAATTGTTGTAGAGGTAGCTGGCAAGGGCCAACTCCCAGTCAGCAGAGCCCCTTCATAGCTACATATTTGACCATGTTTTGGGGGCATTACATGGTCATTGCGTCCCATGGTGCTGGGAAAGCTCATTCCCAGGTCTAACAAAGATTGCATTGACAGGCCACTAAATATGTTGTCACTAGACCAAGCCTTGTAAGTAGCAAAAGTCTCTGGACCATACTTGTCTTACTAGCCTCTTGGTCTACGAAAATATTTCCTCTTGTTGCTTCTTCCCATATCTAGAGTTACAACTATTGATCTCATATGGAACTGCATATCAGCATTTTATCAGAGTCTCACAAATTTTATCACACATTTGGTAATGTAAGAAATAATCTTCTGAGGCAAGCTACACAGAAAATAATATAGCTAGCAGTTATTAGTAAGGTCACAAGTGTTAGTCACTCAGTCATGCCCAACTATTTGCGACCCCATGGACTGCAGCCCATACTCCAGGTCATCTGACTCAGTTAAATGATTATAGCCAAGTGTACATCATGGAGCATCTGACTTTTACCCAAAGATTTGTTACTGAAATAAGCTTTAGAAATAATCTTATGTCTCTTTGCCTATATGTGAGAGAGCAAAGACAGAGTCTTTTGGACTCTATGGGAGAGGGCAAGGGTGGGATGAAAGGGGAGAACGGCATTGAAACATGTAAATTATCATATGTGAAATGAATCGCCAGCCCAGGTTTGATGCATGATACAGGGTGCTCAGGGCTGGTGCACAGGGAGACCTAGAGGGATGGAATCAGGAGGGAGGTGGGAGGGGGGTTCTGGAAGGGGAACACATGTATACCCATGGTGGATTCATGTCAATGTATGGCTAAACCAACACGATAATGTAAAATAATTAATTAATTAAAATAAATAAATAAATAAATAAAAGTAAGAAAGAGAAAAAAAGAAAAGAAATAATCTTAGAGTGTGCTTTTAATACTTAATTAAACCTTTTAGCAATATAACATAACAAGGAACTATCTCAGAAGTGAGTCTTAGTAAGCAAAGACCTTAATTAACAAAACTAGAGCTTAACATTCAGTGAAACATAGTTTTTTTCTTTGTTTTAGAACTCATCATGAGGACATTAACTCTGTATCCAGGGAAGGCTTTAACCCATCAAATAAAAATGAGATCTGTCAGAGAGCCGGAAAAAGCCAAGCGGCCAACTTGGATTTCCCATAGCCCTGGCTCTTTGATTTTTAGCTGTTGTTTATCCATTTTTAATTTCCTAATTTAGGAGCAGACTGTTGCCATGTTTTAAGGACATCAGGACAGCAAAAATCTAACTGTGAGCAGTTATTTTTTGTAGAAGCAGAATGAGCTTTGCCTACATGTACCATAATCTTAAATAATGTTTATTTCAATTTACCAAAGTAACAAAAAGATTTAAAAAACAAATATGGAGGAGGGAACTAAGATGGCGGAGGAATAGGACGTGGAGTCCACACTCTCCCCAACAAATACACCAAAAGAACATTTAAAAACTGAGCAAACTCCATAAAACAACATCTGAATGCTGGCAGAGGACATCAGGCATCTGGAAAGGCAGCCCATTGCCTACGAAAGAAGGTAGGACCAAAAAAAAAAAAGTAAAAAGAGAGGCAAAGAGTTAGAGACGGAGATCCATCTCGGAAGTGGAGTCTCGAAAGAGAGAAAGGTTTCTGAACGCCAGGAAACATTATCCCTGGCGGATCTGAGGCAAATCTCAGAGAGCATAATAGCCGGGAGTAGAAGCCGATAAATAGTTAAGCCCCTTAGAGAACGTCTCTAACCGCAAACTTCAGCGGAACGGCAGCCCGGGCGCCCCATCCCCCACGAGCCAGCGGACTGCTCAGGGAGGGGCGGGCCACGGGCTTAGGGTGAGGACTGAGATTGAACGCCTGGGGCAGACGGAGGGTCCTAACCGAGGGTGCTAACCTGAGATAGACCGCTGGGTAGCCTTCCTGAGGAAGACCCCCCTGCCAGGCTCGCGCGTAGTCTTCCCAAGGAAGACCCCCGCCAGGCTCGAGCACAGAACAAAGGGCAGCGAGGACTCGGTCCGATGCGGAGACAGCAGGGCGGAGTTGGGCGGCTGCGGTCTGCGGACCCGCCCAGCCCCCGCCAGAGAGCGCCCCGGAGAGGCTTCTGCTCCCAAACCGCAGGCAGAATTGGGTGCTAGCCAAGACCTCTGGGGATTCTGGACTTTCGCAGCCAGAATTTGGTGCTTCTCACACCTGAGAAGACGCGCCCAGCTGCACTCCGAGAAAAGCGAGCGGCTGGGCCGGGGGAGGGGAGAAGCCGCAGCCCCCAACCGCGCCGGGCGAGAGACCGAGAGCCTGAGCAGAGGGGGTGGGGAAGGCGCATGTGTCGGGAGCGGGGCAAACCCCAGAGCACTGAATAGACACTGAAGAGACCAGCAAACAGAAGACGCCAAAACAAGCAGAGGGAACCGCTTAAGAGCCCAACCAGGAAATTTTGACAAACCACACACCCAACCCCTCCCATAATGAGGAACCCCACAATAAAGGGACAACACAGCAAGATAAACAAAATGAAAAGGCAGAGAAATACCCAGCAGGTAAAGGAACAAGATAAACGTCCTCCAGACCAAACAAAAGATGAAGAGATAGGATGTCTACCTGACAAAGAATTCCGAATAATGATAGTGAAAATGATCCAAACCCTGGAAAATAAGTTGGAGTTGCAGTTCAATAACCTGCAGGCCAGGATTGAGAAGATGCAGGTAAGCTTTAACAAGGACTTAGAAGAAATGAAAAAGAGTCAAAATACAATAAATAATGCAATAAATGAGATCAAAAACACCCTGGAGGGAACCAACAGTAGAATAAAAGACACAGAAGACAGGATAAGTGAGGTAGAAGACAGAATGGCAGAAATAAATGAAACATAAAGGAAAAATGAAAAAAGAATTAAAAGAAATGAGGACAATCTTAGAGACCTCTGGGGCACTATTAAACGCACCAATATTCGAATCATAGGAGTCCCAGAAGAAGAAGACAAAAAGAAAGACCATCAGAAAATTCTTGAGGAGATAACTGTTGAAAATTTCCCTAAATTGGGAAAGGAAATAACCACTCAGGTCCAAGAAACACAGAGTCCCAAATAGAATGAACCCCAAGCGGAACACCCCAAGACACATATTAATCAAATTAACAAATATCAAATACAAAGACCAAATATTAAAAGCAGCAAGGGAGAAACAAAAAATAACTCACAAGGGGAATCCCATAAGGATAACAGCTGATCTCTCAATCGAAACACTTCAGGCCAGAAGGGAATGGCAGAACATACTTAAAGTCATTAAAGAAAACAAGCTACAACCCCGATTACTGTACCCAGCAAGGATCTCATTCAAATTTTAAGGAGAATTCAAAAGTTTTTCAGACAAGCAGAAACTGAGAGAATTCAGCAACACCAAACCAGCCCTCCAACGAATACTAAAGGAACTTTGCTAGATAGGAAACACGGATGGGGAATATAATCTCAAACCCAAAACAATAAAATAAATGACAATGGCATCATACTTATCAATAATTACCTTAAATGTAAACGGGTTGAATGCCCGAACCAAAAGACAAAGATTGGCCGATTGGATACAGAAACAAGACCCCTATATATGTTGTCTACAAGAGACCCACCTCAAACCTAGGGACACATATAGACTGAAAGTTAAAGGCTGGAAAAAGATATTCCATGCAAATAAAGACCAAAAGAAAGCAGGAGTGGCAATACTCATATCAGATAAAGTAGACTTTAAAATAAAGGCAGTGAAAAGAGATAAAGATGGACATTACATAATGATCAAAGGATCAATCCAAGAAGAAGAAATAACAATTATAAATGTTTATGCACCCAACATAGGAGCACCACAATATGTAAGGCAAATGCTAACAAGTATGAAAGGGGAAATTAACAACAACACAATAATAGTGGGAGACTTTAATACACCACTCACACCAATGGATAGATCAACTAGACAGAAAAGTAACAAGGAAATTCAAACTTTAAATGATACAATAGACCAACTAGACCTAATTGATGTCTATAGGTCACTCCACCCAAAAACAAGGAATTTCACCTTTTTCTCAAGCGCACACGGGACCTTCTCCAAGATAGATCACATCCTGGGCCATAAATCTAGCCTTGGTAAATTCAAAAATATTGAAATCATTCCAAGCACCTTTTCTGACCACAATGCAGTGACATTAGATATCAATTATAGGAGAAAACCATTCAAAACTTCCAACATATGGAGGCTCAACAACACACTGCTGAATAACCAACAAATCACAGAAGAAATCAAAAAAGAAATTCAGTTATGCATAGAAATGAATGAAAATGAAAACACAACAGCCCAAAACCTATGGGACACCGCAAAAGCAGTGCTAAGGGGAAAGTTCATAGCATTACAAGCTCACCTCAGGAAACAAGAAAAAAATCAAATAAATAACCTTACTTTACACCTAAAGCAACTAGAAAAGGAAGAGATGCAGAAGCCCAGGTCTAGTAGAAGGAAAGAAATCTTAAAGATCAGGGCAGAAATAAATGCAAAGGAAACAAAAGAGACCATAGCAAAGATCAACCAAGCCAAAAGCTGGTTCTTTGAGAATATAAATAAAATTGACAAACCATTAGCCAGACTCATCAACAAACAAAGGGAGAAGAACCAAAGCAAGAGAATTAGAAATGAAAACTGAGAGATCACAACAGAAAACACAGAAATACAAAGGATCATAAGAAACTATTATCAGCAACTGTATGCAAAAACTGGACACCCTGGATGAAATGGACAAGTTCCTAGAAAAGTACAACTTTCCAAGACTAAACCAGGAAGAGATAGATAATATTAATAGACCCATCACAAGCACGGATATTGAAACCATAATCAGAAATCTTCCAAAAAACAAAAGCCCAGGACCAGATGGCTTCACAGCCGAATTCTACCAAAAATTTAGAGAAGAGCTAACACCTATTCTACTCAAATTCTTCCAGAAAATTGCAGAGGAAGATAAACTTCCAAACTCATTCTACCCTAATTCCAAAACCCGACAATGATGCCACAAAAAAAGAAAACTACAGGCCAATATCACTGATGAACTTAGATGCAAAAATCCTTAACAAAATTCTAGCAAATAGAATCCAACAACACATTAAAAAAATCATACGTCATGATCAAGTAGGCTTTATCCCAGGGATGCAAGGATTCTTCAATATTCACAAATCAATCAATGTAATACACCACATTAACAAATTGAAAAATAAAAATCACATGATTATCTCAATAGATGCAGAGAAAGCCTTTGACAAAATTCAACATCCATTTATAATAAAAACCCTACAAAAAGCAGGAATAGAAGGAACATACCTCAACATAATAAAAGCTATATATGACAAACCCACAGCAAACATTATCCTCAATGGTGAAAAACTGGAAGCATTCCCCCTGAAATCAGGAACAAGACAAGGGTGCCCACTCTCACCCCTACTTTTCAACATAGTTTTGGAAGTCTTGGCCACAGCAATCAGAGCAGATAAAGAAGTCAAAGGAATCCAGACTGGAAAAGAAGAAGTAAAAATGTCTCTGTTTGCAGATGACATGATCCTCTACATTGAAAACCCTAAAGACTCTACCAGAAAATTACTAGAGCTAATCAGTGAATATAGCAAAGTTTCAGGATACAAAATCAACACAAAGAAATCCCTGACATTCCTATACACTAACGATGAGAAATCAGAAAGGGAAATTAAGGAAACAATTCCATTCACCATCGAAACAAAAAGAATAAAATACTTAGGAGTATTTCTACCTAAAGAAACAAAAGACTTGTATATAGAAAACTATAAAACACTGATGAAAGAAATCAAAGAGGACACAAACAGATGGAGAAATGTGCCGTGTTCGTGGGTTGGAAGAATCAATATAGTGAAAATGAGTATACTACCCAAAGCAATCTTATAGATTCAATGCAATTCCTATCAAGCTACCAGAGGTCTTTTTCAGAGAATTAGAACAAATAATTTCACAATTTGTATGGAAATACAAAAAACCTCGTATAGCCAAAGCAATCTTGAGAAAGAAGAACCGAACTGGAGGAATCAACCTACCTGACTTTAGGCTATACTACAAATCCACAGTCATTAAGACAGTATGGTACTGGCACAAAGACAGAAATATAGATCAATGGAACAAAATAGAAAGCCCAGAGATAAATCCACGCATCTATGGACACCTTATCTTTGACAAAGGAGGCAAGAATATACAATGGAGAAAAGACAACCTCTTTAACAAGTGGTGCTGGGAAAACTGGACAGCCACTTGTAAAAGAATGAAACTAGAACACTTTCTAACACCATACACAAAGATAAACTCAAAATGGATCAAAGATCTAAGCATAAGACCAGAAACTATAAAACTCCTAGAGGATAACATAGGCAAAACACTCTCTGACATAAACCAAAGCGGGATCCTACATGACCCACCTCCCAGAATATTGGAAATAAAAGCATGAATAAACAAATGGGACCTAACTAAAATTAAAAGCTTCTGCACAACAAAGGAAACTATAAGCAAGGTGAAAAGACAGCCTTCAGAATGGGAGAAAATAATAGCCAATGAAGCAATGGACAAACAATTAATCTCAAAAATATACAAGCAACTCCTGCAGCTCCATTCTAGAAAAATAAACGACCCAATCCAAAAGTGGGCCAAAGAACTTAACAGACATTTCTCCAAAGAAGACATAAAAATGACTAACAAACACATGAAAAGATGCTCAACATCACTCATTATCAGAGAAATGCAAATCAAAACCACAATGAGGTACCACTTTACACCAGTCAGAATGGCTGCAATCCAAAAATCTACAAGCAATAAATGCTGGAGAGGATGTGGAGAAAAGGGAACTCTCTTACACTGTTGGTGGGAATGCAAACTAGTACAGCCACTATGGAAAACAGTGTGGAGGTTCCTTCAAAAACTGCAAATAGACCTGCCATATGACCCAGCAATCCCACTGCTGGGCATATACACCGAGGAAACCAGAATTGAAAGAGCCACGTGTACCCCAGTGTTCATCGCTGCATTGTTTACAATAGCCAGGACATGGAAGCAACCGAGATGCCCATCAACTGACGAATGGATAAGAAAGCTGTGATACATATACACAATGGAATATTACTCAGCATTAAAAAAAATTCATTTGAATCAGTTCTACTCAGGTGGATGAAACTGGAGCCCATTATCCAGGGTGAAGTAAGCCAGAAGGAAAAACAACAATACAGTATACTAACGCATATATATGGAATTTAGAAAGACGGTAATGAGAACCCAGCATGCGAGACAGCAAAAGGAACGCAGATGTATAGAACAGACTCGTGGACTCTGTGGATGAGGGTAAGGGTGGGATGATAAGGGAGAATGGCATTAAAACATGTTAATTATCATATGTGAAATCAATCGCCAGCCCAGGATTGATGCTCGGGACTGGTGCATCGAGATTTCCCGGGGGGGAGGGGGGGAGGGGGGGGGGGGTTCTGGAGGGGGAGCATATGTAAACCCATGGAGATATCATGTCATTGTATGGCAAAACTAATAAAAAAAATAAATATGAATCACTTAAAGGCAAAGGAATTAATAATCTGTTATCGAAAGCTGTATTCTAAGAAAATTTTATTCTCTAAACACAGAGAAGACCAAATTCCAGTCTGGTACCATCTTACTGTTAATAGCAAAATTTGTTTACCTGTTTAATCTTAGAAAGTCTTTTCCATAAATTTTGAAAAACTAGCAGTATTCTTCTAAAGGTATGAGAGTAAAACCATAGAAGGCATGTATAAAATCTGATTCTATTGCAATTGACATAGAAACCTATTCATTGTTATGATATGTAACACTGTAATATGATATCTAGAATTATAATTGACCATATTTTAATCAGGGCATATCAGATCTATACGAATTTTACACAATTTTAGGATATCTATATTAGTAACATCAACCATACAGCATAATCTGAAAAGGTTTATCACCCCTTTAACAGTACTTCCCATGTAATTTAACACCTACAATGAACCAAGGTAGTTAAACAGCCCTTTGGGATGTCTCAGGGGCCCTCTGAAGCATCTCAAAGTTATCTAGAAGTTGAGTTATTTAGGAAGTTTTCTCAATAAATTTCAAAAGGGTTTATAACACTCAGTCAGGTAGGATAATATAAGTTGCTATGAAATAATATTTATTCACTTAGCCAAAGTTAACTAAAGATTTCACAGGTAAATATACAACAGATCAATTAAGAGGTAAAGAAACTTAACACTAATATGAAAAGCAGGTCAATATCTGAAGAAAGCATGTTCTCTTAACAGAGAGAAAGCCTGAATTCAAGTTTCACACCAGATCACTTTAAACTCATTTAGGTAAACTTCTTTTAAACTAAGTCATTCCTACCATGCACGAAACCACTTTTTAGGGTCCGCTTCCCACAAATTTTTAAATTACTTTCTGTAACAGACAGCTGTAAGTCAGACCTACTTTCTCTTCCCTTTATAAAATGTGACTGTATTTTTACATCTTCTTTATTAAAAACATATATCCTACCTCCTTATTAGATTAGCAAACAAACATTAATACTAAATACTTTTTATTGAATATTTCCCAGTTTACATGAATCTGAAATTTATTTAGGTTAATTTTTCTTGTATATAGAATGGTTTAATTTCTAAGTGCTTACTTTTCTTTCAGTTAAGTTCAGTTCAGCCACTCAGTCCTGTCTGACACTTGGGATGACTGTAGCACACCAGGCTTCCCTGTCCATCACCAACTACTGGAGCCTACTCAAACTCATGTTCATTGCGTTCGTGATGCCTGCCATCCAACCATCTCATCTTCTGTCATCTCCTTCTCCTCCCACCTTCAATATTTCCCAGCATCAGGGTCTTTTCAAATGAGTCGCTTCTTTGCATCAGGTGGCCAAACTATTGGAGCATCAGCATCAGTCCTTCCAATGACTATTCAGGACTGATTTCCTTTAGGATGGACAGTTTGGATCTCCTTGCAGTCCAAGGGACCCTCAAGAGTCTTCTCCAATACCACAGTTCAAAAGCATCAATTCTTTCGCAGTCAGCTTTCTTTATACTCCAATTAACATCCATACATGACTACGGGAAAAACCATAGCCTTAACTAGATGGACCTTTGTTGACAAAGTAATGTCTCTGCTTTTTAATATGCTGTCTATATTGGTCATAGCTTTTCTTCCAAGGAGCAAGTGTCTTTTAATTTCATGGCTGCAGTCACTATCTGCAGTAATTTCAGAATCCAAGAAAATAAAGTCTCTCACTCTTTCCACTGTTTCCCCATCTATTTGCCATGAAGTAGTGGGACTGGATGCCATCATCTTAGTTTTCTGAATGTTGAGTTTTAAGCCAGGATATTCACTCTCACTTTCATCAAGAGGCTATTTAGTTCTTCCTCACTTTCTGCCATAAGGGTGGGGTCATCTGCATATCTGAGGTTATTGATATTTCACCCAGCAATCTTTATTCCAGCTTGTGCTTCATCCAGTCCAGCATTTCTCATGATGTACTCTGCATATAAGTTAAATAAGCAGAGTGACAATATACAGACTTGACATATTCCTTTCCTGATTTGGAACCAATCTATTCTTCCATGTCCAATTCTAACTGCTGCTTCTTGACCTGCATACAGGTTTCTCAAGAGGCAGGTCAGATGGTCTGGTATTCTTATGTCTTTCAAATTTTTCCACAGTTTATTGTGATCCACAGAGTCAAAGGTTTTTGGCATAGTCAATAAAGCAGAAATAGATGTTTTCCTGGAATTCTCTTGCTTTTTCGATGATCCAGAGGATGTTGGCAATTTGATCTCTGGTTCCTCTGCCTTTTCTAAATCCAGCTTGACCATCTCGAAGTTCATGGTTCACATATTACTGAAGCCTGGCTTGGAGAATTTTGAGCATTACTTTGCTAGTGTGTGAGATGAGTGCAATTGTGTGGTAGTTTGAGCATTCTTTGGCATTGCCTTTCTTTGGGATTGGGATGAAAACTGACCTTTTCCAGTCCTGTGGCCACTGTTGAATTTTCCAAATTTGCTGGCATATTGAGGGCAGCAGTTTCACAGCACCATCTTTTAGGATTTGAAATAGCTCAACTGGAATTCCATTACCTCCACTAGTTTTGTTCATAGTGATGATTCCTAAGGCCCTCTTGACTTCACATTCCAGGATGTCTGGCTCTAGGTGAGTGATCACACCATCATGATTATCTGGGTCATGAAGACCTTTTCTGTACAGTTCTTCTGTGTATGCTTGCCACCTCTTTTTAATATCTTCTGCTTCTGTTAGGTCTATACCATTTCTTTTCTTTATTGTGCCCATCTTTGCATGAAATATTCCCTTGGTATCTCTAATTTTCTTGAAGAGATCTCTAGTCTGTCCCATTCTATTGGTTTCCTCTCTTTCTTTGCAATGATCACTGAGGAAGGCTTTCTTATCTCTCCTTGCTATTAATTGGAACTCTGCATTCAAATGGGTATATCTTTCCTTTTCTCCTTTGCCTTTCACTTCTCTTCTTTTCTCAGCTATTTGTAAGGCCTCCTCAGACAGCCATTTTACCATTTTGCCTTCTTGCATTTCTTTTTCTTAGGGATGGTCTTAATCACTGCCTCTTGTACAATGTCACGAACCTCCGTAAATAGTTCTTCATATTCTGTATCAGATCTAATCCCTTGAGTCTATTTCTCACTTCCACTGTATATTCGTAAGGGATTTCATTTAGGTCATAACTTAATGGTCTAATGGTTTTTGCTACTTTCTTCAATTTACGTCTGAATTTGGCAAGAAGAAGTTCATGATCTGAGCCACAGTCAGCTCCTGGTCTTGTTTTTGCTGACTGTATAGAGCTTCTCCATCTTTGGATGCAAAAAATATAATCAGTGTGATTTTGGTATTGACCATCTGGTGATGCCCATGTGTAGAGTCTTCTCTTGTGTTGTTGGAAGAGGGTGTTTTCTATGACCAGTGTGTTCTCTTGGAAAAACTCTGTTAGCCTTTGACCTGCTTCATTTTGTACTCCAAGGTCAAACTTGCCTGTTACTCCAGGTATTTCTTGACTTCCTACTTTTACATTCCAGTCCCCTATTGAAATGTTGTTGCTGAACCATGAAAGACACTGGGATTCTTGGCCTCCAGAGGAGAATTCAGAACCATTGACAAGGCTTGATTGCTCAGAGTTTTGTGTAATAAAGTTTTATTAAAATATAAAAGAGATAGAGAAAGTTTCTGACATAGACATCAGAAGGGGACAGAAAGAGTGTCCCCCTGCTAGTCTTTAGCCAGATGTTATATATCTACTAGCAGTCTACTAATTAGACAAAGAAAATGTCTCAAAACTCAGAGACTGGCAGCAGGCCCCTCACCCACAACATGCATTTTCAGATAACATTGGCACAAAGTGAGCTGTTCCGGGCCATAAAATGACTGATGTGAATCTTGAAGAAAGGCAGGTTTCCAAGCAAATACTGTCTCATTAACATAGCCTAAGAGAACGTTTGCATGAGTGAAACATACTTGTTTGTCAAGTTGGTTCTGAATCTTAAGTGAACCGAATTGAAGACAGAGTCTTCCTTATAAAGCTTGAAGACAAATATTTCCATGAAAAAAACACATTGGTTAGCTCAAGTCTTAAGAAAAGGTAAGTTCATGTGGAACCAGGTGTCATTATGGCAACACAGAATTTTGAAAGAAACCTCTTTTTAAATTTGTATAGAGAAGGGGAAAAAATATAACACTAGTAGTTTGTTTCCTCCTGTCACTTAAGAAAGATAAAAAATGTCTGACACGTGCTGCCTATTTTCTCCATTTGGAGACCCCTGGCCTTCCTGCCCGTTACTCTCTCACTATAATTGAAAAGGACATCTTTTTGGGGTGTTAGTTCTAGAAGGTCTTGCAGGTCTTCATAGAATCATTCAACTTCAGTTTCTTCAGCATTCCTGATCGGGGCATAGACCTGGATTACCGTGATACTGAATGGTTTGCCACGGAAATGAACAGAGATCATTCTATTGTTTTTGAGACTGCATCCAAATACTGCATTTCAGACTCTTTCGTTGACTATGATGGCTACTCCATTTCTTCTAAGGGGTTCTTGCCCACAGTAGTAGATATAATGGTCATCTGAGTTAAACTGACCCATTCCAGTCCCTCTTAGTTTGCTGATTTTTAGAATATTGACATTCACTCTTGCCATTTCCTGTTTGACCACTTCCAATTTTCCTTGATTCATGGACCTATCATTCCAGGTTCCTATGCAATATTGCTCTTTATAGCATCAGATCTTGCTTCTATCATCAGTCACATCCACAACTGGGTGTTGTTTTACTTCGGCTCCACCCCTTCATTCTTTCTGGAGTTATTTCTCCACTGATCTCCAATAGCATATTGGGCACCTACCGACCTGATGAGTTCACCTTTCAGTGTCCTATCTTTTTGCCTTTTCATACTATTCATGGGGTTCTCAAGGAAATAATACTGAAGTGATTTGCCATTTCTTTCTCCAGTGGGCCACATTCTGTCAGACCTCTCCACCATGACCTGGCCATCTCGGGTGGCCCCACATGGCATGGCTTAGTTTCACTGAGTTAGACAAACTATGGCCCGTGTTATCAGATTAGCTAGTTGTCTGTGATTGTGGCTTCAGTCTGTCTGCCCTCTGATGCCCTCTCTCAGTGCCTACTGTCTTACTTGGGTTTCTCTTACCTGATAGACAGAGTGCATAATGAACTATGGATGGAGGTTAGTGACATTGTAGAGGAGTCAGGGATCAAGACCATCCCAAAGAAGAAGAAATACAAAAAAACAAAATGGCTGTCTGAGAAGGCCTTACAAATAGCTGTGAAAAGAAGAGAAGTGAAAAGCAAAGGAGAAAAGGAAAGCTATTCCCATATGAATGCAGAGTTCCAAAGAATAGCAAGGAGAGATAAGAATGCCTTCCTCAGCAATCAATGCAAAGAAATAGAGGAAAACAATAGAATGGGAAAGACTAGAGATTGCTTCAAGAAAA